>CAKNWW010056485.1:0-19371 GCA_932074435.1 Andricus kollari
AAAAAAAAAAAATAACTTTCAACAAATTAGTTCAAGTTTAAACTAAGTAGTAAAATTTTAAGCCAAAGAGATAGATCTTCATCTAATAAAATTCAACATCAATCTTCAATCAAAATAGTTCAATTTTTAACCAAAAACGATCAATTTTTAACAAAAAAAGAAAAAAAAGTCGCTTACAATTAAAGGAAAAACGCATTTTCAACAAAATAGTTCGCATTTCAACCAACGAGATGGATCTTTAACTAATAAAATTCATTGTTAACAAAGTAGTTCAACTTTCAATCAAGTAGTTGAATTGTCAGTCAAGAAGATTAATTTTGTACAAAAAAAAAGAATTTACAACAGCCTACATAATTTCTCAACCAAAGTAGTTGAATTCTCAACTAAAAACGATCAAGTTTTCATCAATAATGTAATACTTAGATTTTCATTAAAAAGGAAAATAATTTTCAACAAAAGAGTTAAATCTTCAATAAATAAAATCAATTGTTAACAAATTTGTTCAACTTTCAACCAAGTCATTGAATTTTCAAAGAAAGAATATGAATTCTCAATGAAAAATTTAATAGTCAAATTTTCAACTAAAAACGATCAACTTTCAATCAAAAACATAATAATTCAATTTCCATTTAAAGAAAAAAATTTACGAAAAAAAGAATTAAAAAAAAGTTACATTTTCAATCAAATCGTAGTATTTTTAACCCAAAGATGTGGATTCTGAACGAAAAATATAATAGTAGACTTTTCAATTAAAAAGACTGAACTTTTAACAATAAATAGTTGGATTTTTTATTGGGTTCTATCAATTCAATCGCATGAATGCGGAACCCTAGAAAAAGGAGAAGTTTCTTAATAGCAGGGACAAAGTATGAATTTAAAAAAAGGTAAATATGGGAATATGGAAAAGAGTGTGAAGTCCATGTATGTAAACTGATTGATTCTCGATAAATTTGTATTGACAAACAGAACCTTTGGAAGACACAAAGTGTCAGATACCATTTAAAAGTCGTTTACTACCTATTTTTTGTAAATATTAAAAAGTAAATCTCTGAGGGATTGAAACCCACTTAAAACTTGATTAACACGATATGGTCCCTGGGAGGTAGCGATAATTATATCGGTACGCGATTACCGTCTACACAGTCGTCCTTTTTGGTATTTGAAGAGCGTTAGCATTGATCGCTCGGTAGCGCAATTACAAGAGAAAGTCGAGTTATCATTTGGATCTGAAAAAAGCGTGATCGTGTATAGAAAAGGTCGATTTTCGGTATATACCATATGGCACATGGCGAAGTGTAGAGCGTGTTTATCGGTAGATAAGTCGACGCAATTAAACCACCCACACACCTGTTCTTCATATCGTATATAAGCGTGTATAAAAATCTATCTCGTCCGAGCATCACAACCATGCTCGCAGGATTGGCTCTTTTAGTTCCCGAGCATGAAATCTTGTTATCGATCGGTTCGCCTTTTAACTGGTTCGCGATAAGGCTCAACGCACAATAACTCTTTCGCTTATCTTGCCATCAAATGCTAATGCAGCACCGACAAACTCCAATTCTAGACAGGTGAAACAATATTTAAAGTGGGGTTTTTTTTTCACCGAATTATTAAATTAGTTGCCACAGCCAGTGTTCTCTGATACATGCTCTGATCTCAGTCAACATTGGGCAAAGTGTTGTGCTATTAGATAGTTGTTTACAAGAAAAAATTGTTGTCATTTAAATAAATATGTTACATAATTATTGCCCAGTACATTTTCCATAAGTTTTTCACGCACTTTCCATTAATCCTAACCATTTATTGGAAAAATAAATGTTTGACCTACAAAAATGAAAGTCATAAACAAATTTGACTTTTTTGAAAAATAAGCTATAAGCGATCATTAAGGTGGTGGTTATTATTGTTCATAGCAATTTTCTTTGAGAACAGAGTTAGAAAGTCGCGTTTTTTCCGTCTTTTTTCAGTTGCTTTCAAATTTTCAGTTAGAGCGAGGCAATAACTAATTAAAGTTAATAAAAATAATTGTTTAAGCAATGTGTTATTGTTTATAAACCGACGGCATTAGCTGCGCGCTGAATTTCGACTCCCAAAGAGTCACGGCTATTAAGCCATTTCGAGCGCGGATAGCACTCGGATGGGTGGCCGTCTGCAATGTACCAGCAGGTTGAGTATTATCTGAATTTTTAACTACTGTCAAGCGGGATATTTGACGTGTACGCTCGATGATCTGGTCCATCGAATGGCTACTTTCAAACTCGACAGAAGGAAAACCGGCTGAACTCGGAAATATGGTTTTCTGCAGTTTTCCTTCCTTCTGGCCAAACGTCTAGGCAAATTCGAGTAATTCTAATAATGTCAGATGCAGCCTCGGGTTATCACTGGATGTGATTAACTCCGTGAAGTGATTTTAAGCCCACCTTAGTAAAGGAAAATTTTCACTGGTCCAAACCCAGTGAAGTGAAGTCGTCCAGCGTTTTTAAAATTAAAGGTGCAGTACAATAAGTTATACCACACTGGGATGAAAAAGTTATATGTAGTTTATATAAAGTGGACAAGACAATGATATTTTTCATTTATTTGATAAATTTTTCTGTATAAAGCAAATGAAAAATATCATTTTTTTGTCCACTATATATACATCATATATAACATTTTCACCTGGACAGTGTCATGGGACTTAAATGAATCAGCCTAGTTACAGTAATAACTCTTGAAACTAATATAATACTAATATTGTTTGTAATTATATTATTATCAACAGTAATTCTAGAATGTTACGTTTGAAATATGAAATTTTCAGCTTTTCTTTGACATTTTAATTATGAACAAATAATAAATTAACTTCAACAAAAATAATTTTTTAAAAGTATTCCAATTTTTTAATGGAGCAGTTTTATTCTTTTTCTAATGCTTTAAATATATTTATTTAAACCAAAAGGCTCTGAGCAACTACTATAAGGAAAATTTATATTCAATATGATACATATAGAAAATTTTAGGACTATTTCAAATAACTGGTCGTCTTTCAGAAAAATATATCAACAAAAAGGAAAGAGGTTGTTTAAAAAGCTATTCTCTCTGGTGTTGATGTATCATTTGTTTATAACTAAAATGTCAAAGCAAAGGTTAAAATTTCAGAAAAAGATGCAACTTTCTAGTATCATCCAAAGAAAATATTAATATAAATAATGATAAATTGTTTAAATAATTATGTTTGCCGTATTAAATAAAAAATTTTGAAATAACTTTTATTAATTCAAAGAAACTCTTTTTGTGTATAAATTTCACAAATTTAGTGTGGATTGAGTGCAAATTGCAGTCAATTCTCACGAAACCATTTTAATGCAGTTATTTCTTTATAATAAATTCAATCAATTATCAAACCTGTGTTGCTACTTGAAAACTTTTTTGGTTAATTGCTCTACTGATTCTGGTTATCTTGGAATAGATCCAAGTATTTCTCCAAAGACGGTAATCTTCCAAGTAAAAAAATGCTATTTTTGTTATTAAATTAATAAATAAACATTTTGCAAATCTGATCCATCCAGTTTATGTGAAATATAATCAGCTTTTATTTCTTTATACCTTCAAATCGGATAAGAACTGATTTTGAAATGACTTATGAAAATTAATTTAGCCAAAGACGTTTTTTTTGCCCGATTGTGAACCGGGTCTATAAGGGTTTCTGCCCGGGACCACGAGACCATGAAAAGAAATAAATCAACCCTTCTGAATAAAAAAAAAACATAATTCAAATTTAAATTCGGAATTCCTTACTACCCTCCTGAAGCAGCCCTCCATATGAAAGGCAATTCCCGAAATTACGACACGCTACAATATATAATTTTTAAATAAAAAAGAACTTTGCACATCAAAATGCGCAGTGTAGAAGATTCCAATCCTTCATTTCATTTTTCATCGAACAAGATTTAAAAATCCTGAAAGATAAATTACGTGGATTGTTTTATTTTTTCTGTTCACTCACAAACCGAATTATTTGGCTGCTAGATTACATGAAGTTTGTCGCAAAAGGATCATGCTTGCTGCAAAAAGATTATTTTTGTAACAAATTGAAAACCTCTTAACCTTAAGTTTAAGAGGAACTTCCATTTGTGTCAAAAAACATCCTTTTGACATAAGAGGAAGTTTCTCGGAGTGTTTAAAGATTTTTTGTTAAATTATTATTCCTCTTCTTTCTTCTTAAATGGCGGCTGTAAAATGCCCGTGAGATATATATTTTTAAAAAATTCTTGTAAAAATACAAACTCCAACAGGCCAAAAAGAGGTGGGCTAAAACATTGTCTTTAATTTTTTAAAATTTTAATATATTTTATTTTATTTATAAATGAAAGAGAGCAGAAACAAGTACATAGAAACCAGGAAATTCATGACGTCATAGCATACAATTGCCCCAAAACCTATTTTGTATTTTGTTACTATGCATATAAATTGATTTTTATCCCAGACTATTTCTTTTTTATAATTTTTGCATCATTTTAAGCTAAATGAATCAACTAAGGCTAAACAAAGATATTTCATCAACAAATTATTGTTCTTTTTTTAAGTAGCCAAAGTTTATATAAAAAGAATTAAAAATAAAAATCTTAAACGTTAGTGCGCCTGTACTTAATTTAACATTTTTAATTCTACGAAATAAGTCTCACATTATTCATATATTGTTGTTAATACAACTGATTTATTGATTCAAGGTCTCTGTTTGTTCTTTGAGTTTTGAATCATATTTACAAATCTCATGTACTATCAAAGAGGTAATATCTTACACTTCTATATAAATTATAATCGTCTTGTTTTTAGTTACAGTATAAAACGTAGTACAAATGTCAGAATGGATAATCCATATTTAATTTAAAATAATTATGTGAACAATTTTTTTGCTTATATACACTTATTTTTTGGCTTGAAGTGTGCGATTTACCAAAGTTTGTGTCCAGTTGGTTTAAGCTTTGCCTTCTGTTCCTGCAGATCTTGAGCAGTTATCACAACTTGGCACTTTCCTGCGTATGGGTGACACCTCATTTTTACAACGTTACAGCACTGATTATCGTAGCTACACTGAGAATATAAACAGAATTTTAATTAGTCATTCACTATTTACTAGCAATAAATAAAAAAACGTATATAAAAATTGTACTACAATTGATTTAAATTCAAAGAAATGTTATATTATTATCAGTTGTTTAAATATTGTGAGGTATATACTCTAGGGAGAAATAAAAATGCTATAATTAATCGAATCATGTGACCCGAGGGAAAAAATTCGTAGATTCGCATCCGAAATAGTGACCAACAATGTTTGAAATCTGTGAATATCTTTTGTTCTATTTTTTGGTTTGAAAATTCAAAAAAATGTTTCTATTGGTTTAAAAATTATGGTAAATATTTCATATGTACAGTTTTTAGTATAGTGAACAGTGATAAAAAATTAGCAATTCAAACAAAATGTTTTACTCAATTTATAATTATTTCCAAAGGTGCGAAAGACATGTCTTTTTATCGAGCGATATGCAAATATTTTGGAAAAAGTTGAATACGTCGAACCTGCAATTTCGCCAGCTTGCATCAAAGAAACATGCTATCAATTTTGCTTAATCAGAAAACAAATTTTTTCTTGACTTAGAAAGTTTTTATTTTTTATTTCTGAACATCTTAAACACCAAGAAAAATGTATTTCCATAAAAGAAAAATATTAACCAATATGAAAGTTTAATTTTATGTTCAAATTTTGGAATTTTTCCATAAAAAATGAGAACAGAAGATAGGTATTAACAAATTGAAGCAAAGAAAACTAAACTGGGCTAAGTGTACAATTCGTCGAAATTGAGTTTTCTTTAAAAATCATACTTTCTCGCTTTCTGACACCTATTTCAGTGAAAAAATAAGGGTTTAAAATTGTTTATCCTCAAATTTAGTATTTAAATCTATTCAAATATTTAAAAATTTCAAATAATTTAAACTAAATTAATGAATTATACTAAAACATAGATTTTTTTAACAGTTAGACGATCATTATATATTTTTTACAAGTAATCAACAATTAGAGATGATATCATCAAAATTTATAATATTTGGGAAAGCTAAACAGTGCTAAGTCCAACGAAATTTCCATTACATTATTACATGCGCATTTAGCGCCATTTATTTTTTTACCGAATTTTCATTACACTGATTCATCCACCTACACAACAAAAAAATAATTTACAAAAGCAGTTGCAAATTGTTCCCCTAGAAAGGTTTTTAGTTCCCCTAGAAAGGTTTTTTGTTCCTCCTGCAAATTAGGTTGATTGGACTTAGCACCGTTTAGCTTTTCTCGCTTTAATTTCAAATTTTTGTATTTACTTCTTCGGATGTCAACCCACACATTTTCTTCCATGGGTTTAAAAAATTCAATTAATTTTAGCATTTTCACTGCGCCCTATTAAACTGAGAGAGAGCAAAAATTCCGGTAAAAATCGCACGAAATATATATATATATATCATTGCCCGTGACCTTAAAACCAATCGCAACATGAATAACCTTTGGCAATCGACGCTTGTTGTTTCATGCAATGCAGTCAATGATCCGTTATTTGTAATTTATTTAGTTGTTGACAGTGTGGTATCAAGTATTTGAACGATGCTAATTCATTTCCGAGAATAATTATATGTCGAAAAGCTTCATCATCAACCCGTATGTATAAACCGAAATTACCATTTAGCGGCAGATCGTTTTTCCTATATCAAATTAAAATATTTGAGAGGAATAATTCCATTCAAAAACAAGGTACGATAAAATCGCAAATTATTTGGAAAATGTGAAAAACAATGCATACCACGTAATAGCAGTCAATTCACATCCAGATCTTTATTATAATAAAGAACTATATAAAAAATTGTAACATCAATGAAAATTCATGTGTAGTACGAACTATTATATAAACCAGATTAACATTCATCAGCTGTGATAGCTTTAAGGTCAATAAAAATGGTATTACGCAGTTGCCAGAAATTCAAAGAAGTTAAATCGTTTCCTATTAGAATTCTTTCTCAGTATTTTATATAAGACTGATATGTACGTATCGAGCATTTAAGATTCGAAATTACGCTCTAGTGTGGCATCAAGTATTATGATGAACCATTACTCACGGGGTCACCATGTTGACGGCATGAGGATTTTTCAATCCCATCATCACGGCTATTAGTGTTGCGGCCTGAGATAACAGTTACAGCCAAGCAGGCAACAATACAGAAGAGTACAAACTTCGACATCTCGCTTGCTCGTAATACTTGAGTGCAAATTGTCCTGAAAACATAAAAAGTGCAATTTCAGAAGAGTATAGCCACGAAACTTCCTACCTCTCCTCCCACATTAAATCCAAGGTGTTATGGGTTGTATATCACGAGAGGTCTTGTCATGACAATCTTTGATTTTATTGTTACCGCACTTTTATATGAATTTCATCGTTCATAGTTATTTATTTGTTAATAAAAACTGAGAAGAAAGAAAATTCAAGAGGCGCATGAATATTTCCCACATTCAACTTTTCTTAATGTTTATTTTACCGAAATTCATTTGACTGAATAAGAATTTGCTCTAATTTCTATTTTTCTATTTTTACTCAAACAATTACTAAACTTTCTATGTATTTCAATAGAAAAATTCGTTTATTATTGAAATGTTATCGTTCTCAAAAACTGTTGTTTAGATACAGTTATATATCTCACATTTTGTAGATTAGTATCATTGCTACAAAACTTTTGTACCCATAAACTTGACAGATTTACTATTTTGTATATACAGGATGCTTGGGTGTTGTTTCAACATACCCTAAACATTCAAGCAGGGAAATCAACATTTTGTAACAACCAAAACTAGGGAGATTTTTGCATTAAACACAGAAATAACTAGCGTTCACTAAAGTTGAGACTTAAGTTAAAGCTGGTATCTTTTATAACTTGAACTCCAACGGAAACCCAAAAGGGTTTCTTTGGGGAATTGAATCAACATAACATGAAGGTGCATTCACAAACCAAACGCTTAAAAAGTCGGTTTGGTAAGATAGGAATCAATTTACGGTTATCGACCTATGACTTAAGACGGAAAGTTTCTTATATAAATACGCCTTTACGTTTACAAGTTTTTTTTGTTCTTGTCAAATATAAAAACCTACCAATTTTTATTTTTCTAGATTACCATATCATTTCCATTTGTCATAATTGATAAATTAAAAGAAAGCTAGGGATTAAAATTACTAAAACAATAAAGTCAACAATAAAAAACCAAACCTGCAAATTACATTTATCAAGTCATTATGTCTATTTTAATTGCGATATTATTTTCAACATTTATTCTCTTCATTAAATTATATCTGTCAGAGTTCTATCACATGTATGCTTTACCGTAAATACTGTGTTATAATCTAGATAAAATGTCAACGTGGGCAAAGCGAAAAATAGGTTCTTTGGAAAAAGTCTCTTTTGAAATTGCGTCCGTTTGAACTATTGAGAGGTCCAATTGGAGGTTCAGTTGGAACAAATTCATCGTTTTGAGTTCCTTTTCAGTAAGGGGGGTTCCTTTTTGTTGCAACTCCAGAGGAACCAAAAATTGATTCTAATAGAAACCCCAGTTTTTTCTGTGAACTATTGCGGGATGCAAAATCATTTTCAAATAAGTAAAAGAAGTGTCCTCTACCAGAAAAAGTGTTCGAATTTACTTTAAGGGTTGTTTTAACATCTCCCCAATATTTAAATAAGAAAATAGCCATTTACTAACAAATAAATTCACAGGAGATTTTTTTAATATACTATTGGAGTCGGAAATAAATGTTAAAAATAAAACCTCCTTAAAATATTAAATAGGGCATGTTTCAATAGAGCCATATTCAACTGAATGTAAAGTTAAAATAACCCTTAAAATATAAACCTAATGACTCTACCTGCCACTATATTTTTTTCACATTTATTGCGAATTGATTTCCAACTTGGTTTTTTTTTATTTATTTTTTAAATGTCATTTTTGTTGCTTACATGTGTGAGGGTTTGAGGAAAAAATTTCCATTTTGCTTATAATTTTTTTTTGAATTATCGATCTCCACGTTCAAATTTACAAAAAAGAATATAATTAGTGGTAAAAAGTCATTTTCTTTCAATTTGTTGTGGGGTCCTTTTTTATTTATCCGATTCGCCATTTCAAAGAAAACATCTCCATTTCAACAATGAATATTTTCCTTATGCTTTCATTTGTTTTTATCTTTAAAAAATGTTGCAACTTAAAACTACATCAATTCCACTTCAAATCAGATAAAATTTCAAGAAAAGTCTTGCTTATGGTATCAGAATAATTTTTATTTAAATATATCATTCTACAGTGAAAATAAAGGCACACGTATTTCACAGTTTCCGCGCATTTTTTATTTAATTTTTTACAATCATTTGAAGATTACTTCCGAATTCTAAAAAAAAGGAGACTTTTTTGAATGCAGTATTTTCTGAACAAGCGTAATTATTCGAGATTTTGCTTTTTTATTCTACATATGAATTATTGCTCTTTTAATTGATCTCAAAAAATTTTATAAATAGACGAAATAGTGGCTCTTTTTCTAAAATTCTTGAAAGTGGATTTTCTCGAAAATAACATTAAAAAAATGTTGTATTTGCTTTTAAGAAATATACGGTCATATCTACCTATAAAAGTTATACAAAAACCACGCCTGGCTCTTTTGTGATATCTTGCACCATAACAAACATTATATTAAACAAAGATTTCGGCCTCTAAAACGTTTAAGTTCCAATAAAACTGATAGGCTGCTTTCATTATATAAGCAAAAACTTTAAATAAAAATTTGGATAAAAATAAAAAAGGCCGGGCTTTCCAGATAATCTTTATTTTTTTCATCAAATTTTTAAAACATGAAGTGAAGATTTTCAGGAAAATTTCACCTTCTTTATTTTTTATAAAAATTTGAAAAAATTTTTGCTGATATAAAAAAGGCATCCTATCAGTTTCATCAGGGCTAAACCATTTTTGAGGCCGGGAAATTTTGTTCTCATACAATTTTTTCATGAACAATTCAAGGTATCGCAAAAGAGCAAGCGATATTTTTTTGCCCAGATTTTTAAACTCGATTTATCGAAAATTATTTTCTTCAAAGTGACGCAGTTGTTTAGGGAGCGTCCATTAATTACGTAAGGACTATTTTTGATATTTTAGAGCCCCCCTCTTTGTAAGGCCTTTTCTATAGTCAGTGCATGTAATTTCAACACGTGTCCAAAAACTAAACTCAAGCCATATATAGTAAATATCACTATGTATTTCTAAAAAAAAAAATCAAATTAAAGTGGAGTCTTTGCGAAAATCCACTTTCAAGAATTGAAAGAAAGTAGCTGTTATTTTGTCATTTTTCTTAATTCTTAAATTTTTTGGAATCAATTAAAAGAGAAAAAAAAGAGAAAATTCTCAAGTCGAATAAAAAAATCCTATTTCGGAAAATACTGTATTTTGGCACAAAAAAAGTCTGTCAATTTTTGAGAATTTGCAGGTAATCTTCGAATGATTTAAAAAAATCAAAGAATATTTTTTTATCATACTGTGAAATACGCGTTCCTTAATTTAAATCATAAAATAATAGATCGAAATACTATTTTTCTGAATTGCCATTTATCATAATTTTTGTTTGTCACATCTAGCCTCACAATAATAGCAAAATATAAATTGGGACACATGGTAATTCAGTAAAATAAAATTTGTGTGAAACAGTAATTCAGAAAAATTAAAATCAGGGCAAATAGTAATTCGGAAAAATCAAAATTATGCCAAATGAGTATTGGAAAAAAATATAAATCAGGAGATATGAAAATTAGGACAACTGGAAGTGATACGGTAATTCGAAAAAAAATTAAATTAGAACAAACCGCTATTCCAAAAAATTAAGATGATGACAAACGGCAATTCAGGAAAATAAAACTTATGTCCAATAATTATAGGGCAAATTTTAATTCGGAGAAATAAAAAAATATGTCCAACGGTAATCCAGCGGAATAGAAATTAGGTCATATTGTTATTCGGTCAAATTAATTTCGTTATAATGAACTTCAGGAAAAGTAGAATTAGGGGAAATTCATCTGCCTTAAGATTATAATATCATGAATAAAGAAACACGTTTGAAGAATTAAAAAAAAAAGTATCCAAAGATAAAAATTCCAGTGATGAATCTTGCATATTTAAAGATATTTCGAGTAGAAAGTACTAAACATCAAGTGTATAAGACAGTAAAATAACGGAAATAGAATTCTGATTTAAATTATAAGTAAAATAAAGAGTGATAGCTTTCAGATATTTTAATTCAAAATTAATCACTCTCATTGACTTTTGTAAACTTGACATAAGTTGTCTGTTTTTCGTAAAAGGTTCAATTGTTCACTGTTGAACAGGAACAGGAAATTCCCAGTTGCTATCGTGATGTAATCACTTTGGTCTCTTTTATCTTCAGCTCAAGTAATTAACAAGTGTTGTGAGTGACTCAGAAATCTATCCATCTCGAGAGATTAAAAACCGGTCATTTTATTCAATGCTACTGGTCAAGGGCGACTTTGTAAGGCTACATTCTGCTTTTCGAGGAACCTGCTCTGCGTACGTGATTGTCACTTGAAAATACTTTGATCCATAAAATTGCAATCATTTTATTGCTCACATGACTTTGTTTCTCTGAATCTATTTATTTTAGTTTGAATTTTATTTGAATTTCAACATTATTCAGTAAAAATGATACCAGACTTGAAATAACCTTATATGTAAGGGATTTTAGCAGGGTTTTAATAAGGATTACTACAAGGATTTAAATTAAGAATTATTTCATGAGTTATAGCATGTGGTTTAGTTATCAACATTCGGATAAAATCAACTCGTTCAGTAAAATAATCTTCAAAGTATTCAAGGAGAAAATGAAGTAATTTCTCACTACACTATCTCCTTCGCTGAACAGTTTATTGAAAATAGAACAAGATAATTAATCACGATAATTATACTCGTTGAAGGGTTCAACAAGTGTATTATTTATAAATCACTTGGTTTATATCTTTTCAAATTAAACGCAAATTTAAATTTTAGAACATTCAGATGATACACAATAAATATTTTTTTGGCACGAATAAAATACCGCGAATTTACGCTGACGCTTATTATGTACCCAAGTCGACACTTGCTTATCCACTGTTCTTTATTACAACCTAATAAAATTTTATTGGGTGATAAAGCTGATAAAAATAGAATCTGAATTGGACTTTTTAAGAAATAGTCCAGTCACTACTATCACGTCTGTATGTACTAAGAGGTCCCAGAGATACCTTTTGTTCAAAGGTAAGAAAGTCCCCTGATTACAAATATCTTGGTTATTTTTTTCGAAATCGTGATTAGTTTTTTTTTAAACGTTTTTTTTTAACATTATTATTTATTGCCAAAGAAAATTTTTAAAGCTATTCGAATACAAACTGATAACCCTAATTCTTGTTAGAAAATGTCTATTTTAGAATTATCAGAACTGATCAGTGTCATAATTTTCACTAAAACCATTACAAAACTTATACTTTCCATTAATGACATTGTTTATTGTTAGTTAACTATCTTGGTTTATTGTTTATAACAATTGTTATAAATAAAAACCCTAAAAAATTACCAGAATTGATTTTTTTTAAGCCACAATTTTCAATTTACTTGCGATAACCTTTTTTTATAACATTAATTATCTCGCAAACAGTATAATTATCTTGGTTTGCGTTTTCAATGCCTGCTCTTTATTTTTTATAACTATTGTTATTCACAAAACATCTCAAATAATAGAATTGATTTTTGTTGTTAATCTTCGGCACAAAATAAAACCTTTTACTCTCTAGACATTTTTGAAGTTATTCACGATAACCTTTCTTTTCATACGTTATTTTTACCTTAAACAATATAATTATCTTGACTAGCATTTTCAATAACAGTTCCTTGTTGTTTAAAACTTTTGTTATTATTCAAAATTCTGAATTAACAAAACCGATTTTTTAAAAAAATTTTATTAATCTTTTCAACAAAATTAACTTTTTACTTTTTTGATATTTTCTCATACAATGAGTCATTTTTTATTCACAGCCTTATGAACAATATATTGTTTATAAATATAAGCTACCCTACAACCCACAATATATTCTTTATAAGTCTGTGAATAAATAATGGCTCTTTATGTACAAGAAAATGTCAAGAAAGTAAAAAGGTTTATTTTCTGTCAAAGATTAATAACACAATCAGAAAAAAATTGATATATTCAGGGCAGGCATTTGAAACGCTGACTAAGATAATGATACTGTTTACGATAAAAGTAACGTTATAAAAGGTTATCAAGAATAACTTCAAAATTGTGGCTTATAGAGTAGCGTAGATTAAAAAAAAATATATATATTGTTTATATGGCCTTGAATTAATAATGGCTGCTTATACCAATTCTGTTAATTTTTATGTTTAATTAATAAATTGGTAATTTTTATAAACAATGAACCAAGAGAGTTTATGAACAAACAGTGTTATTGATGGTAGGTATATGTTTTGCAATAGTGTTGGTGAAAAAAATGAGACTAGTCGGCCTTCATGAATTTTGATTAACAAATGAAAATTCTAGACGACTTCCTCCAAAAATAGTTGTTTTTTTCATTAACAATTAGTGGATATTGTTAAAAAATATTTGTTAAACAAATATTGACCAGAATTTCGAAAAAATAACCAAGATATTCGTAATCAAGAGACTTTTTAAAAACTTTTAAACAAAATGTTTCTCGGGGACCTCTTAGTGCATACAGTAGTGTTAGTGTCGACTAGATTAGGTATCGGGATATGCACGATGAAAATGAACTATGAGATTGCATATAACGATAAATTGTAACACGCCAAGTTCAAAGAAATACACTTGATGGATGAATATTGATTACTCACTATTCACGTGAAGCTTTCACTCGATTTGTTCGATGTCCCCGGTAGTTCGCAACAGACTGACTGACTTCTCTTGGTATATCATGCTTATATATATGGCTACTATAGTTCGTTTACACTCATCTCAGTAAATCTTTTTCTGCATAAGCATACGTGATATATGCATGACGTCCTCATCGCAGAGTCACTTTTGCGTTCTTTGCAGATGTACTTAGAACGATAAATAAACTTCATTTGAAATAATACTTCCATGTGCCCCAGGCTGAAAAATTATCAACAGCTCATACAGAATTTTTTCCACTATATATAATTTTTCCGACTGGCACGTTAGGGACCGTCCATAAATCACGTTTTCGACTTCAACAAAAATTACAGAAGTGAATTAAGAAAATAATAATTTTAGCATAAAATATTTAAGTAATTAAAAAACATGATTGCATAATTGCTCAAATAATAATTGAATGTACTGTATTTTTAAAAACGATTTCTGTTTAAGAAATGTTTAAAAAACATTTTTTTATATTGAATTATATAGTAAAGTTATAATAAATTGATATTAGTTATATGTATAATATGCATAATGTATCTATGTATTATATTTATTATATTTCAGAAAATAAAATCTGAACATAAATGATTTACTTACTTGATTAGAATAATTTTTAATGAGTGAATAATAATTAATCCAAACGTATTAATTATTCAAACTAATAAACAATAATTACACTGGAAATCCCATTTAAGTGCGGTTTCGGGTATGCTCCCAAATGGCCTTGACTTAATGTGAACACAATATTCGCTCGCACAGAACGTAAACAGTCAGTTGCGTATGAACCATTTCCTAATATTAGGCAAAACACCCGCGCACTGTACCTTTGTCGTTACGCTGCTGGCGTTTCATGCATCGTTGAGCAACCCTCTCTCGACCTCACGGACTTCAAAACCGCCAAGGCAACAATTTCGGGATTGACTTAAATGGGAGGTAATTAACTGGGATTGCCAGTGTATTTCATAATCTAATCACAAGTATAATAATACAAACTTTAATATTTACAATGATTTTTTCACACATTAAGCACTTTTCATGTTTAAAAATTGTTCATGTTTAATTGAAATAAATATTACGTTGGAGTGTATCGAACTTCATATCCGACAAAAAAGAAAACATTTTCAACATTCAAATAGCTCAGCGAGTTACGGCGACGAGACAAAATTACATTAACATATTATGAAGTGTTACATGAAAGTTCGAGACCCGGCGCACGTTCAAGATTTTCTGGAACTAATTTTTTCTTTTTTTTATGAGCCGAACTTTTTTTATATTTTTAATTAACTCTGAAATCTGTATATTAGAATTTGATATAATTATAAATAATGATGTTATTTCATTATGAATTATTTTTTATCAAAATAGGCGATCTGTCTAGAAAATCGTCGATCCGATCGTTACATATCAGTCTAGCCACTAGATAGTCAGTCTATCAGATAGTCAGACTATAGACAGAAACAGTAAAGCCCATGAAATTTTTCCACACGGATTTTTCGCCTTTGTTGTGAAAGTTGAATTAATTTTTATCAAGAGAGATGAATTTTTAATAAAAGAGTTGAAGTTTCACTCAAGAAATATTCTTCAGTCAAGAGAGAAAAAAATGCGAAATGAATTGTTGAGCCTACAAGCAAAAAAAAAACTGTTAACAAAATAGTTGAATTTTTAACTCAGTAGTGAAATCCGCAAACCTAAAAGACGAATTCTTTAGGAGACAGTTGAATTTTCAACAAAAAGGTTAATTTTGAACTAAGAAAGATGATCTTTTAAGCAAAAAAGATACATTTTCTTTCATAAAAGATAAATTTTCAATCGAAAAGAACAATTATTCAACACAACTGTTGAATGTTTAACAAACAAGAAGATTTTAACATGATTGTGGAATTTTTAAGAAAATAGTTAAATTTTCATCAAAATAGTTGGATTTTAAATCAAATAAATGAATATTTAACCGAAAAGATGTCTTATCAACCAAGAAGATTATTTCTCTATCAAAAAAAAAAAAGAATTAAAAAAAAATTAAGTCTTCAATATAAAGAAATGGTATTTTTTTTTAAGTTTAATTTTATGCCCGAAAAGATGCATTTTGAATGAAAAAGTTAATTTGTGAACAATTAATATGAATTTTAAACCAAATTGTTTCAGGTTCAACTGAAAAAGATAAATGTTGAACCACGAATGGATTAGATAAATTTTCTGTTTATAAAATAAATTTTCAACAACAACAAAAAAACTAATTTTGAACCAAATTAATTCAAAGAAAAAAGACGAATTTAAAAGAAAATAGTGTAATCCTCAAATAAATGATGAATTTTCGTCAAAGAAGATTCATCTTCTACCAAAAAAGGCGAATTTTCAACAAAATACATGAACTTTCTACAAAACAGTTGAACTTTCTACCCGATAATATCGATTTTCAACAGAAAAAGGTAATTTTCTACCAATTAGATGAATTTGCAAATAAGTAACTCAATTATTAAACAAATATACTTAAATTATGAACCAAATATTTTTATTTTCATCTAAAGATGATCAGTGTTTAATTAAAAATATCAATTTTCAACCAAAAATGACAAAGTTAGATTTTCAGTTACAAAATTAGTTTTCAATTAATAAAATCGAATTTTCAATAAAATGGTTACATTTTCAACCAAAGAGAGAAATTTTCCACCATATAAATTTGTATAATTAAACCCAGAAAGTTTTAATTCAAATGAAGAACTGTTGAATTCAATCAAATAAATACGAATATTTAACAGAATAATTAAATTTTTAACTAATGAGATGAATTTTAAACTAAAATGATAAATCAATACACCAAAAATTTATTTAGAACAAAAGAGTTCAAAATTCAACTAAGTAGTTAAATTTTAAACGAAAAAGATGAATTTTGAACCAAGAAGATCAAGTTTCTGCCTAAAAGACAAATTTTCAATAGAATACACGAATTTTCAACTAGAAAAGATAATTTTCCTACCAAATAGTTGCATTTTAACTAAATAAAATATCATTTTGCAGCCAAGTGGATTAAGTTTTGACCAATAAAGCTGACTTTTTAACAAAATAAATGTATTTTCAGCAAAAAAATTAACTTTCCAGCCAAATAGTAGAATTTTTAACCAAACGAGATTAGTTCCGAATTCCGAATTACTCTGGTGAAAAAGAGGAATTCCTTGAAAAAGAAGAAAAGAGGGAAATAGGCGATATAGGGAAAGACGTAATAAATACACGTAATAAATACATGTAATACAAGTCATCTAATTTAGTAACGTTACTTCTATTGACCTTCCCCCCACCCCTTCCGCCATGTTACCAACCGCAGTTTTTGGTGCAACCCCTACCCCCTCAAATTAATTCAAAAAAATTGAAATATGTGAATTTTATATCATTGGAATCGTAAAAGAAAGATACGCCCAATTATGCAAACCAGTTGTAAAAATGGTAAATACTATAATAAAAAATTCTTGCCTAATTATTGAAAAAACACCCTTAACTCAAATATTGTCGAGAATTATTTCACAAGAATACCGTTAATTCGAAGAAGTGGACCGTAACTCGGTGAAGTAAAAATTAGACGGCCGAATGCTTTATAGAAAATTTCGCAAAAATAGCGTCAGATCAGAGATAACGGAATTCTCTAAATAATTCGATGGCTTTTGAGCGCTGAAATAATTTGGAAAAGCACCGTAACGAGTTAACGGCATTCTTCCGTAATATTAAGGAGCCAGAAAAACAGTTTTCATTTCGAGAAACGCCGTAACCAGATCAATAAAAATTATTAAATCAAAGATAAATATTAAAATTGTTTATTTGTGGAGGCAAGCATGAGGGGAACATTAAAAATTTTCGATTTTTAGGCTTTTTGAAAGGACGTAATTAATCAAACTTATTTATATTTTGGCAGAATATTATGTGAAAACTTTTGTTTATAAGAACATATTTTAATATAATGATGTGACTGATCTTGTGACATCTATCGAATAAGGATGCAGTTAACTAAATAAAGTAACTGACTAAATCTAAATTAGACGGACACTAAAACCTAAATTGAAGAAACCCGGGATTGCGACGTTCCTAGAATTTCAGTCCTTCGCATTTTTCGATGCGGGGACCGCGGGATCGAAAGAGAGGCGGTGCTCAGTCATGCGTGACAAATGGCGTGAGGGCAGTACCCTAAGCGCGTTATAGTTGCGTGAGCTGTCAGCATGAATTCAAATCCAACAGAAATGGTTCAGGCGGCCCTGAATGTTTACGTTTTGATTTCCTGGATTTAGGATCAAAGCTACTGCAAGCCAAGTCCGAAACCGTTATCAAATCTAAGTTCCAGTATATGTAGTTATAACCTTATTCAGATTAAAAGGTTACTGAATAAAAAAATCCGGTTTTATAGCAAATACATTTTGAAAATAAATTTTTTATTTCAAATGTAAGCACTCGTTTAGATTATATATATTTTTTAATACCTTCAAACATGCTTTTTAATATTTATATTTCTTCTCTTAAACCGAGAATGATAACAATAATTAACAATCAGCATTTAGTATCCTCAATTATATTTATTTCTAAATATTTAATGAATTACCCATGTTTGTCAGATAATTGTATACAAGCATTGTTTTTTTAGTCACAAAGCAATGTAATGAAAAATATACTGACTAGTACTACGGAATTTTCCGTAACGTTAGCCATGAACGAGCTGGCAAATGGGTTAGTTTTACGGAAAATTCCGTACTGGTAGACAATTCGAATGAAAAACGTAAATTACAAAAGTTAAAACAAATAATAATTTAAACGTCATTATTTGAATGAAAATACTTTAAATGTTTCCATTTTAAATATTAATAATATTATTATTATTTCTGTTAGTTTAATGATCAATAAAATAATGAAAAACCTTTGAAGCATTCTCTACAACAGTGCATTATGCGCCAATTGTCATAAGGGTCATCTGATATGTGAATATAGGTACAAAATTATCCGTATGTCAAGTAACATTTGAGCACGCTTTAATTAATAATATTAGAGTTGCTATACTGATATTATTTTAATTCGCCGCCAAGTATTTAACATATTTATTAGGAAATTTGTTTTTTAAATAAGTAAATATTATTTAACATTAATTATTAGACAGTATATTAAATAATAATGAAATAGTTCATTGGGGAATAACTTAATATGAATTAAATTACGATAATAATTAATAATACATTTTTTGTTTAGTTGACGTTATTCTTCAGAATCATCGTGACCGTTTCCCGGGGTCCCATCGCACAGAGTTCCGTTAACTGAAATTGACGGCGTTCTTCCGAATTCGTGCTTGCAAATTCGTACTTTTAACTCAATTTTCGACTACTAATAATATTGC
>CAKNWW010056597.1:0-11873 GCA_932074435.1 Andricus kollari
TCATCCTATCCTGATTCTATCAACGTCAATATTTTTCGATCACTCTATCAATATAAACTCCCTTTATCTTTTTCAATCTCCTTTTGCCCATCTCTTCTTATCCTCGATCTAGCCACGTCAATCATTTCCTATCTTTTTGTCGATATAAATTCACGTCTTTCTTTTCCCATCTCCTTTTCTCTATCTCATCCTCTCCTGCTTCTATCAACGTCAATCTTTTTCTATCTCTCAATTAATCTTAACTGCCTTTATCTTTTTCAATCTCCTTTTCCCTATCTCTTCTTATCCCCGATCTATCCGCGTCAATCTTTTTCTATCTCTTAATTAATCTAAGCTCCCTTCATCTTTTTCAATATCCTTTGCCCTATCTCTTCTTATCCTCGATCTATCCGCATCAATCTTTTTCTATCTTTTCGTCTATATAAATGTACGTCTTTCTTTTTCAATCTTCTTTTCTCTATCTCATCCTATCCTGATGCTATCAACGTCAATTTTTTTTTATCTCTCTATCAATATAAACTCCCGTGTATTCTCGTTAATATTTTTCTATCTCTCTGTCAATTTAAATTCCCTTCTATCTTGTTTAGTATCCTCTCCTCTGGCGCCTCGTATCCTACATCTAAGAACGTCTATCTTTTTCTATATATTTTTCAGTCTAAATTCACGCCACGGTATCTTTCTGGTGCGTAGTCAATGCAATTAGAGTAGAAAATGATAAGAGTAAATATAGCGTTTCAGGGATGCAAAGTAACACACTGAATGATAAAAGGAGAGATACAATAATTCTATCTTTTCCTATCCCCCAATTTCTATCTTTCTCAATCTTTCCACTTTCAGCAGAGGAAAACCTTCAAGGTGATGCGGATAGATAAAAGGCAGGACGAGATAGAGAAGAGAGGATTGAAAATGATCGATTTAAGTTTAGATAAACGACGAGATAGAAAAGATAGACGTTAGTAGATATCATATAAGATGAGATAGAAAAGAGGAGATTAAAAAATGATGTACAGGAATTTAGATTACCAGAGGTGGAAAAACTTTGACTTAAATAGATACAGGGTAAGCTGAGACAGAGAATAGAGGATAGATAAAGATAGACGTGAATTTAGATTGAAAAATAGATAGAAAATTATATACATGAGATAGGGAAGATGAGATTAGAAAAGATAGACGGAAATTTATATTGACAGAGAGATAGTAAATATTGACAAGTATAGAGAAAGGACAAGATGAGATAAATAAGAGGAGGTTGAAAATGATTGACGCATCTTTAGATTGACAGAGATATAGAAAAAGATTGACGTAGATAGATGCAGGATAGGATGAGATAGAGAAGATGGGATTGAAAAAGATACACGTGAATTTAGATTGAAAAATGGATAGAAAAAGATTGACGTTGACAGATGTATGATACAATGAGATAGGGAAGAGGAGATTGAAAAGGATAGGTGAAAATTTGGATAATTTCACAGATGGAATAATATTGACATGGACAGATAAAGGATAGGAAGAGATAGAGAAGAGGGTATTTTAAAAACATAGACGTGAATTTAGATTGAAAAATAGACAGAAAAAGATTGAAATTGATAAACGAAGGAGCGACGTGGATAGATAATAGATAGGATTAGATAGAAAAGAGGGCGTTGAAAAAGATAGACGTTAATTTATATTGACAAAGAGATAGAATGGGATACAAAGATAGGCGTTCATAAATGTAGGATTTGAGGCGGCAGAGGAGAGGATACTAAACAAGATAGAAGGGAATTTATATTGACAGAGAGATAGAAAAATATTAACGAGAATACATATAGGATAAGAAGAGACAGGGAAAAGGAGACTGAAATAGATAACGGGAGTTTGTATTGATAGAGTGATCGAAAAATATTGACGTTGATAGAATCAGGATAGGATGAGATAGAGAAAGATTGATGTGGATAGATGAAGGATGAAAGGAGATAGAAAAAAGCAGATTGAAAAAGATAACGACAGTTTAGATTGATAGAGAGATAGAAAAATATTCCCGTTGATAGAATCAGGATCGGATGAGATAGAGAAAAGGAGATTCGAAATGAAAGACGTGAATTTAGATTGACAAAAAGATACGAAAAGATTGACGGGGATAGATCGAGGAAAAAAAGAGATCAGGAAACGGAGATTGAAAAAGATAAAGGGAGTTAAGATTCATAGAGAGATAGAAAAATATTCCCGTTGGTAGAATCAGGATTGGATGAGATAGAGAAAAGGAGATCGGAAAAGAAAGACGTGAATTTATATAGACAAAAAGATAGAAAAAGATTGACAAGTATAGATCGAGGATAAGAAGAGGTAGGGGAAAGGAGACTGAAAAAGATAAAGAGAGTTTAGATTAATTGAGAGATTATAAAAGATTGACGTTGATGGAAGCAGGATAGGATGAGATAGAGAAAAGGAGATTTAAAATGAAAGACGTGAATTTATATATACAAAAAGGTAGAAAAAGATTTACGCGGATAGATCGAGGATAAGAAGAGATAGGGAAAAGGAGATTGAAAAAGATAAAGGGAGTTTAGATTAGTTGAGAGATAGAAAAAGATTGACGTCGATAGAAGCAGAATAGGATGTGATCGAGAAAAGGAGATTGGAAAAGAAAGACGTGAATTTATATAGACAAAAAGATAGGATTGGATACATTCTCTCTCTTTCTATCGTAAAGATTCAAAATGATTCAAAAAGATAGGATCTATACCTTTTCAATTCCACCAGGGTGACGCTAGGTGGCTGAGGGTAAACGTAGCCAACAAGTGAAATCAGGCTTCGGGACTATAAGTAGAGGCCTGCCAAACCGTATTCTTCCAAGTTCGACACGGTTGTCGACTGTGAGGTATGGAAATTAATTTCAAGTATGTATTGGATCTATAACTTAATTCGTGCGGGAAGACGAAGAACGTCCTGGGCAGCCAAAAAGGTTTGATGATGAAGAACTGGAAGCATTACTCGATGAAGATTGTTGCCAAATACAAGAACATCTCGCAGAATCTTAGAGAGTCACTCAAGCAGCCATTTCAAAACATTTAAAAGCAGCCGGATACATTGAAAAGAAAGGAAATTGGGTTCCACATGAACTCAAGCCGAGAGACGTTGAAAGGCGGTTTTGCATGTCCTTTTTGCATCGGATTGTTACTGGTGATGAAAAATGGATCCGTTACGACAACCCGAAGCGCAAAAAATCATATGTGCAACCCGGCCAACTAGCCAAATCAACGGCAAAGTGGAATATCCATGGCGCGAAGGTAATGCTCCGTATTGGGTGGGATCAGAAGGGTGTGCTTTATTATGAGCTGCTAAAACCGGGTGAAACCATCAATGGAGAACGCTACCCAACACAACTGATTCGTTTGAAGAGAGCAATAGGCGAAAAACGCCCAGAATATGCGACCAGGCACGAGGCAATAATTTTCCATCATGACAACGCTCGGCCCCATGTTGCTATTCCGGTTAAGAACTATTTGGAAAACAGTGGATGGGAAATTTGACCCCACCCGCCTTATAGCTCAGACCTTGCCCCTTCGGACTACCATTTGTTCCGGTCGATGCAGAACGCCCTAACTGGAATACGGTTCACATCAGAACAAGGTATCAAAAATTGGCTTGATTCATTTTTGGCTGCCAAGCCGGCGCAGTTCTTTTGGGATGGAATCCACAAATTGCCAGAAGGATAAGAAAAAGTCATAACTTCAGATGGGCAATACTTCGAATAATACTATGGTATAACAATCATCATTATATAACATTATAAGTTTGAAAAAACCGCACGAATTAAGTTATAGACCCAATAGGTATAGAAGCATGGACGTCACCTTGTCTTTCTGATACCTAGTCAACGTCAAATTAATTTTTTTAAATAATTTTTTAATTTTTTGATGGACTTCCCAATTTTGAGGGATAGAAAACGATAAGAGTCCTCGGTAACGAAGGATAGAGAAAGGGATTGAAAAATATTGGAATTCGTAATAAATAGATAGACTAAGGGATCGAAAAAGATAAAAGTCCTTGGTCACGAAGGGTAGAGAAAAAGATAGAAAATTATTGAGATTAAGGATAAGAAAAGATAGCGCTTTAGGGTTGCAAAGTGACCCATTGAGAGAGATAGAATAGTTATGGCTTTTCCTATCCCCAAATTTCTATCTTTTTCAATCTTTTTACTACTAGCAGGGAGCTGGAACTACGTAGCAGTTTCATCGAACCCGCCTAGCTTAACTACCAGCAAAATTTCTTTCTTACAAATTTGTAAGCAAGTCTTACATAAAATAACACCTTTACCAAAGTAACAAAATAACCAAAGTACCAACAAAATCTGACAATTTGGGAAACGCACCAAAATTTCTTGCTTGATAATGTGTTCGCAACATGAAAATAACACAACACCTTGGCAAACAACAAAAGTTATTCTTTTCCCTCATAGAGTTTTTGTTACATAATGTGTATCAAAAGTAACAAAAAATGTCAATATTAGCGAAAACTACCAAACTTTCTTCTTGAAAATTCCTTTGCCCATCAGTGGTATCTTTCTAAAAAAGAGTTAAATTTTCATTCAGGACCCATTTGCATACACTTCAACGGAAATAATCCACTCTTTTGTATAATTAAGACAAAGTAAAACAAACTTAACATCTTAACGCCTTCAGATCAAAAGCTACCGAAAAGCTTTGGAAACAGAAACCTTAATCATGCAAGTGGAATTAGTGCATTGTTTCCTGCAAATCTAGAGACGTTCGAATGTTTTAGTCAATTCTGTGATATTGAGCCATTCTTTAAAAATAAAGATGTTATATTATGTTAGGCTTACTTACAAATTTACAAGAAAGCAAGTTTGCTGGGTTTCGCGAATGTTTAATGTTCTGTTAGTTTTGTTACAAATTATGTAACAGAAACCCAGTGAGAAATCTAAAACAATTACTTTTGTTGTTAAAGAAGGTGTTGTGTTATGTTAATCTTGCCAAAAAATTTGTAAGAAAGCAATTTTCCTGGGTTTCTCGAATTTTAAGTTTTTATTGTTACATTTGTTAAGAGTTATGTAACAGAAATTGTTGGAAGAATAAAAAATGGTGATTTTGTGTTAGTAAATGTTTTTTTTTAATGTTGGTAAACATTTTCAAATAAAGAATATTTTATGGGTTTCGCAAGTGTTCAGATTTTTTGTTAGTTTTGTTACAAGTTATGTAACAGAAATCCTGAGAGGAATCGAAAAGGGTGCATTCTTTTTTTTTAAATAAGTTTTGATATTAAAATTTTAGTAACAAATTTTCAAGAAAGAATGTTTTCTATGTTCGCGTGTATTGTGATTTTTGATAGATTTGTGAAAAGTTAGGTAACAGAAATTCTGAGAAGAACCGAAAGTAGTAGCTTTTTTGTTGGAAAAGGTGTTACGTTATGCTAGGTTTGCTCATAAATGTTAAAGAAATTAATTTTGCCGGCTTTCGCGAATGTTCAGGTCTTCGTTAAATTTTGTTACAAGTTAGGCAACAGAAATTCGGAGACAAAGGTTGATTTGTTAATTTGATCTTGTTAATAAATGTTAGGGAGCAAGTATTCAGAATTTTAAAAGGTTTTGGAGATTTGAGCTTTTTGTTTTGCAATAAACAATGGAAGAGCGACAACTCGACGGGGAATTACCTAATGCGGGAAATGAAGTATGTCACCAAAAAGCACACGCTATCTTAACGTTTGAGACACGCACAAGTGGTCGCTAAAGCTCGATCCTCATTGGTTTTTTAGGCGTAACTTTGAAGCTTTTTTGTGCCCAAACTAAGCTTCGCACAAATTTTTGATGCCACAAACACTACTTACAGGATACGGGATGCAAATTTCCTACCCTAGCCTACCTGCTGTACCACATTTCCCGTTAAATCAATGTCCACAGAATCTATCCTAGAAGGGATATGGAAAAACATCTTCTAGACCCACCTCACCAGAACTGTTTAAAGATTTAAACGCGAAACAGACTCCGGGCAAGGAGGCTACCTCTAGTCCAACAGTACTGGAACGTCCCCAATCGAATCAGTACCCAGATAATTCTATAGGATCCTTCGAACAGGGAGAGAATCAAAAGATTCCCAAGTAGTAGGATAAGAATTGCATCTCCAAATTTCAAAAACGGCACTGTCGTTTTCATTATTGACCCAGGTTCAGATCCAAACATAATAAAAACATGTGCCCTTTTAATATACTTAGAATTCGACCCAAGACAATCAGTTCTGCTGGCTGGTATAACTAATCATGCTGTGAAAACTATAGGCACCTTAGAATTGCCTATCTTAGATTCTCCCGTCGAATTTCAAGTGGTTCGAAATTCATTTCCCGTTACTAGCGATTAAATTTTAGGTCGGCCATACCTTAGACAGGAACAGGCTCAACTTTCGTTCAGGCATAATATCTTGGTTACAATATCACAATCCATTACTCCTATTATTTTTGTTTATGCCGAATTTAAGGAAGCCAAAAGGACTGTAACGCCAAAAATTAAAACTTTTACCCGAACCTTTCGGATCGCCGCTAGAATTCGTTAGCCAATAACAATAGGCGTGAAAAACTCGGAAGCGATTGAAGGATACCTACCTATAATAACCACTAAGGAAGGAATGTATGTAGGAGAGGCTGCAGTGACGGCTAAAAATGGGGTATGTAGAGTTCTAGCTATAAATATGACCAATCAGGAAGTAAACCTAGATATTCTCCCCCAAGAAATCTATCCTCATGACATCTACGAGTTCCCTGGAGGAGACACCACAGAATCGGAATCTGAAGATATTCAAATTTCCCCAACGGAACTATCCGACCTGCAAATGGAACGGGCTGCAAGGGTGATGAAAAGTCTATACGCATCCCACTTAACTATGGAAGAACAAGGATATGTTTCTAAGTGTGTGACTAAATATCTCGATATTTCCCACTTCCAAATCCCCTAACAACTCACTTATAATTATTATTCCAAAGAAAATAGACGCATCTGAAGAGCTAAAATTTAGAGTAGTCACAGGTTTCCAGGCCCTAAATGAAAAAGTAATAGGAGATGCTTATCTCTTGCCTAACTATTACTTGGTAATGCTGAGGAGGAAAATAGGAGGTGGAAAACCGAGAAGAGGGTAGAGACACAATGAAAACCTCGAATGTTCAAAAGACAATAACATTTATTGCCACTTACATCTTGGCGAAAGCCGATAGTTCGTGGTCAGGCGGCACTTTGGGTAGTTCCCGGGACAGGTCACTGTGGCTTTTATCGAGAGGATATAAGACGGTGATTCGCTTCTAGCGACGGAACAAGACTGACTCTCGCGCGCGTTATCGTTCGGGAACTCGGGGCCCTTCGGGAGGTTCCGCCTGGTTTCGGGTTCTGCACAGCCAGCTTTTAGTCTGTGGTCGCACCGACTCCCCGTTTATCGTAATAGTTCTTTTACACCCCCTCCTCCGCGGAGGTTCGAGTGTATTCCGGAGATTTGGTCCAGTTCTCTGTCCAGTTCTATTATGGTTTGGGAGTCTTTGTATATATCTAGTTCTAGAGTATGGTCCTTTATATTACTTTCCAGGTCGGTTCTACTTGTGTTAATTTCTAATAAGTTCTGTATTTTTTTATTCATGTACTCCCAACCCCCCTGTACGTAAGTTTGTCCGTCGTCGTTTGGAGCTGTATAATTCTGTGTGTATCACAGGGGTCTGTTATTGCAGAAGGAGTCCTGTATTAGATAGATTTGTTTTGGGATGAGCTTGCGATCGAATTGGCATTTACTTTATTCGGAGTTTTTTCTAAGATTATTTTTTAAACTTGTGATGCTCTCGTTGATTTTCCTCTTCAAGGTTTCCTCTATGGTTCCCCTGTACCTGTAACATTTATAAAAAGAAGAACATTTTTCACGTTGTTCTATTTGAGTCAATACGGAGGTTTCTCTTATCAAGTTGTTTATTAAATCTTAATAGGAATACATTTTTCCTTTCCATTTCTGCTTTTAATATTAATAAGAAACAAAAATTAAGAAAACATAGACAAAAAAAAGTATGTCAATATTTCGATTGTGACATTTCAAATGAGAGTATTAAAGTGTGCTGTCTCTTTATTTGGTTTAATGTATAGTGTTCGAGTTTGTTTTTTTAAATCATTTTTAATTTAAATTTTCTTTCGTAGTTCCATAACGAAGGCCCGAACTTCTTGGATTCTCTTTTCTCTTTTGGCCACCATTTTTCTTCAATGATTCTTTGTTCTTCAAGTTTTTCTGCCTCTTTTCTATTTTCCTCGTCGATATGTATTTTCTCATCTTCTTGTATTATACGTACCGTAGTTGCCTAAGAGTGATCTCTTTCTTGTTCCCGTCTCTTCTCTAGTATTTTTTCGGCTTCTTCTTGTATTTTTAGTTCAGATGGTAGTAAACGCTTTTCTCTTGTTTTGGTTTTTGTTATTCTGGCATTCCGTAGCCTTCACCGTAATTTTCCTCTAATTCAAACGTTTGACATGTCTCGCCCCGGACAGCTCTTTCGTCTTTCAACTCCTCTCCACCCACAGCACCCTCTTCTTGCGTTGAATGGGTTTAACCGGTGGTGGTATTCCTGAGAAGTTTTCTGATGTGGCGGTGTGGATGGTACTTGACTTTTTTTCTCTGATATCCCGGCCATTCATAAACAGAGCCATTTTATGGCTTCTACTCGCGTATGCAATCACGTAATTTACGCCGTCAATCATTTGCGTAAGTACGGCTCCCAAACCTGTATTGCTCGCATCGGTTTCCCGTAGGAAGGGTTGAGTGAAATCTGGGAAGCTTAAAATTGGTGCTGAAGTTAGGAGATCTTTAATTTTTTTGGAAGGCTTCATCCTGTTCTAATCCCTAATCACATTGTTTATCTTTTTTAAGTAATCTGTTTATTGGTTCTATTATGTGGGCAAAGTGTGGGATACATTTTCTCTACCAACTTGCCATCCCTATTATGCGCTGTAATTGTTTAATGTTTTTAGGTTAAGGGAATTCTAGGATTGGTTGGATTTCATCGTCATCTATTTGGAGTCCTTCGTCGTTAACTTTGAATCCTAAGTATTTGATTTCCGAGCAGCCGAAATTGCATTTGTCCGGGCTGATCGTTAAATTTGCATAATTCATTTTATCTAATATAATATTTATATATTTTAAATGGTCTTCAAAATTTTGAGTCACAATTACTAAGTCATCTAAATAACAAAAAACGTTTGGATTCGATTTTTGAGAATTCTGTTTTTTATTATTTTCCGCTTTTTCTGTAGAGAATTCGATCATTGGGTTACTATGACCTTGAATTGAGCCTAATATCATTTGATTAAGCATTGATGACAATTGATTAAAGGGGTTAAATGGATATCTTGGTCTATTGTTTTAGAATCTAGGTTGATAATTTGGTTGGAATTCGGGTTGAAAATTTGATTAGAAACCAGGTGGGAATCTAGATCTGGAGTTAGGTCTGAAATTTTGTTGATATTGGTTAGGACAAGGTGACGATGGAAATCCAAATGTTGGAAATGGAATTCGATTTTTGTATTCTTTTTTAACCAGATTATTTCGGCTTTGGTTTCCGTGTTGGTTATCATTTTGACCATTTTTATTTTTCCTTAAATCTTCATTATTATCCGAATTATTTTTATCCCCACAACTGTTATTGCGTTTTTGTTTTATTCTGTCCTCTATTTTAGGTTCGGTAATTTGTCAAACTTGCCCTCTGTCTTTTGATTCGGCTAGCTCCGTTTCCCATTCTTTACCCAAGTCTTCTAATTGCTCAAATGTTTATGAATCGTTTCGTTTTATATACGTCGATATTAGTTTTTTTTTAAATCTTGGAAAAAATCAGATAAACATCTCCAGGAATTTTCATTTATTTCGCACCAGTCTTTTGCGTCTTCCATTAGTAGTGCATCTAAATTTTATAAGATATCTTGATCGTTTATTTTATAACCCCTTTTTATTCTTTTTAATTCTTCAAGGAAATGCGCGGGACTATCGTCTATTATTGCGAAATTTAATTGGCCAAGTGCTCATAATTTGGAACGGCGTTTGTATCATGCCGAAAGGAAAATAAGTTGCTTGGATTGTTTGGTTATATGTGTGATTATCAAATTCGTAATCTGAGTCTGAGTTATTAACGCGTATTCGTGAACGTCTATTTGACCTGTTATTTGTTGTCCAGGGTCTACGTGTTCTGTTTTGATTTGAATTATTCTTGTCTTATAAAGGTTCGTTGTCGTTATTATCTCGTTATTTCAAATTATTAATTCTTATTTTGCTGCGGTTTTCTATATTATTGTAGGAAATTGGGGTAGGTTCTTGTAAATTTTCCCTTAAATCAAATTGAACGGATTGCCTGTTATGAGAGTCGCTTTTGTTTTTTCTAATGATTGGTTCTATTATTTTTTGTCTGTATTCAAAGTAGCTATTAGCTGGCGGCTCTAGTCTAAGCCTTGAAGCATTTGCTCTTTTTTCCCTTTCTTTAAAGAATCTTTCTTTTTGGTAGTTCATAATTCATAAGTTCATCTGTTTCTAAAATGAACTGAGTATTGTTTGCCGAAAAGGAATCGCAATCAAAATTTTTGTTGTTTGTTTGGGGACTACTTTCTGACCTATTTCTATTTTCTAGGATAAATGTTTAGTTTGATTCCTTTTCTATATTTCCTCTTTGTACGGACGCGCCTATTGTGGGTAAATTTTCGTTATTCCAGAAGAAAGTACAGTCGAACTCTGATTTATCGTCGATTTTGGGGCTGTCCTTGGACCTGACCTACCCTAACTGAACCTGATTTAGCGTAACCCGCACACCCTGCGCAGCTCCTGACAAGCCTACCCGTGGCGAAGCCTCAATTCTCGGAAGCGGTAAACACACCCCGCGCATCTCCTGACAAGCCGGCCCGCGGCGCGGCATGAATTCTCGGAAACGGTAAATTCGGGAACGTTAAATCAGAGTTTGACTGTATTGTTTGTGGGGTCAAGAGTTCTGTTAGGGTTTTGAGTAAGGTCATGGAGTGAGTATCGGTTATTTTGAGTTTGAGTTGGTTCAGTATATGTTCTTCAATTCAATCTGTCTTTGTCTGACCTATTTTTGTTCATTGAGGTTTTCACATTTTTTCTCGCCAAACCCCTACCGCGTCTCGTTGTGGCCTTATCCGAATTAATATTTTGGGTTGGAAGTGCAGCGGCACATTTCAAGTCTAAACAATCATGATCGCTTTGTGTTTTAGTGGGGTTATTCATTATTTTTCTGACTGTACCCGACCAGAGTTTCATTTATCAAGTTAGGTTCGAATTATTATTGATGGGATATCCTGTATATATTTGTCTAAAACGTTATCTGAATTTAAGATTCCCATTTTATTCGAAAATCTGCTTATTTTCTTCGTAGGACCCTTTGTTCCCAAGATACGTCCCGTGACCTTGCCGCGTCTCGCGGGTATTGCTCGCTGTGTATGCAAACTTGTTTGCGCGCTTGAACGGTTCGCCTCGGTCGGAGATTAAAATTTTCAATAAGGACAAAATCTATGCTTTTCTTTTCAGGTTCTAGTATTTTTTTCTTATTTTTCACAATTTTCCTATTTTTGGTTTTTTCAAAATTAAATTCTATTAACGTATTATTTAACAATCTTTTACAAGTTTATCCTTTTATTTTTAGCCCGATCCTAATCAATTTTTCTTAAATTTTTAGATTCGTTTTAAGAACTGAAAGGACGCATCCTTCCCAAAATTATTTCCTTTTTGGTTTTGTGATCGCGATTCGGAATATTTTTCCCCAAAATATCGCTAGTGAGCACACAGTAAAATATCATGATAAGTTTTCAAGCAAAATTTGAAACAAATATTCGACACATATCATAGGCACATAAAAATCGTTTCAAATAG
>CAKNWW010057046.1:0-14271 GCA_932074435.1 Andricus kollari
ACACACACACACACACACACACACACACACATACATCAGTAACTTTTCCAAGCCTGGCTAACATGTAATGAAGGAACCCTTTAAAACAAATATGCACGATAAAAACGTCAATGTTAGATAAATAAACATGGGGAATGAAAGAATTCACTATTCGGAGTACTTTGCCAAAAGTATTTTTATTGCATATTAATCACGAACACGTATTAAGAAACATTGCAGAGAATGAAAAAGATAATTATGAACGGAGTTTTACATTTCCGTACTGCTAAGATCCTTTAAACTTGATAGGTGGGACTACCACACATGTATACTGAAAATTCGCAATTGCGATTTACGTCAATGTAACGAAGCGATTGAATTAAATGTACGTTGGAATATCGTATGTGCTCTGACTGTTAATCGTCACGAGACGATCCATTAACTTTGTCCTTCCTGCAAAAGAAAAAAAAATATTGTTAACATTGCATACAACGAACACTTCAATTTTCATTTAGCAAACCAATTTCTTTGCATACTCTACTTCCAAAATCAGAAACAAAGAAAGAAAGAAACTGCAATAAGTTTCTCAGAAGGTTCAATTAGAATTTTATTGCAGCATTTTAATCAAAAAAATTTAAGTTTTCTTTCTTGTTACAGTTTTGACGAAAAAATAGGGATGAGTGATCTCGATTCGACTAATCTATTTGGAAATTTTACAAGGTGGGTAGTATTATAAATTTTAAGCATTTAAAAATGAAGCTTTCAAAATTACACAAGCTCCGAATGAAAATAAAATAAAAATTTTACATTTCCACAATAGAAGCCATTTAGATTGAAAACTTTTTATTTTGAGCTTTTCGAACACAAAGATGATTCAAACTGAATATTTCCAAACAAAGTTCAATCAAAATTGAACAATTTTACATTCAGGACAATGAAATTTCGACAGATTGAAAAAGAAAAAGAAAACAAATGCAAAGTTTTCAAATTCAGCCCCAAAAATTAAATGATTTTACACTGAGTTTAAACTTCAAAAATTTAAGATAAGAAGTATTTCGAACTAAAATTATTCATTAGAATAATAATGTTAAAGAATTTCAAACCGAACTTGTTGAATCTCATATTATTTCACATGACACCAACTGACAGTTAAAGTGATTAGCTAAGTTTTACTGATAGAACTAAAAATGATTCGAAAACAGAAAATAAATTCACTCTTATTTCAAGTTTTGTTCCGGTCTCGAAAAATTCTCGGTCATTTTCCGGGTTTTGCGGTCCTATTGGGGATTCAAACATGCTATGCAGGATTATCAGTCCCTACTCAAACTCACTAAAATCAACCAATATAGCTGACATGAGCATAATAAATACACGCAAGAACATAACATCTAACTATTCTCATAGCCGCGAAATACTACAAGGAGAACGCAGCACGCATGTGGCGGAGATGGTGGAAAACAGTCCACAGCCGCGATCGCCTGTCCTCGGGAAGAAATCTCGCTATGGAGAAAATCGGAGGACAGGCGATCGCGAACTGGCGCCAGGTGAAAGACATGGCGTGCGGTCTCCCTGTAGTACTTCGGGCTCAGAGCGGTCACGCATGTTACGGCACTGCAGCGGCCATTTTGGCGCTGTGGAAGTTTTCTTCCTCAATAGCCACTCTGTGTTTACATTAATCGAATTGGAAATTTCAGAAGAGTTTTTCGAGAATCATCCATTCCTAGGAGAAATTGTTTAACCAAAATGTAAAGAAATAATAGGGCATGCGTCTGAAATCTAATTATTGAAATTAAACTTAAACGCTGTTAACTAATAGGAAACATTTACCATTTTACCTGCTACGGGACCTGGACGCTGATCTGGATTTGGACCTGCGGGGTGGAGGAGGACTCCTTCCTTTCGAGTCAGATCTGCCCCTGCTGCGAGACTTTGCTCTGTCGTGACGAGGTTTGCTGCGGGATCTGCTCCTCGAAGAAGATCTGGATCTGGTGCGCTTACTCCTTGACCTCGAGCGAGATCGTGAACGCGAGCGTGAACGAGAACGCGATCTGGAGTGAGACCTATAATAATGGGGAGATGAGTAAGAATTGCAAAATCGACGCTTGCCTGTAAACATACTTTCAGAATTATTTATCAATATCCACCGCTTTCACGACACACTTTAAATATTTCCTCTTACCAGGGAAGAAATTTATTTATCCGACCAAGAAAGGTTAATAAAGCTAACCCGATAAGCCCTGTGCTTTTGATTTTAACCTCTCCATTAAAAAATCGACCTTTGCAAATATCAAATTTAAAACAAACTGGAAATTGTCACCACCCTGTTGATTCAATTTTTTAAGCAGAATGAAAAGGTAATTTAAACCCCTGGAATGTAAATATTCCGTTTTAATATTGATATTCGTGTTTAATCATTTGTCCCAGACTATTCCAAAAAAAATATTTTTGTTAGAATAATTTACGTGTTTGTGATTCAAGGATTTAATGAATTAGAAGTGAGTATTTTTTGTGATTCCAGAGGTAAATAGTGCGATTGGATGTAGCTTTCATTCAATTTTAAAATAAAAATTGAATAATTTCTTACTGGCAATTGCACTATTTTTTAAGATAGCAAGGATTTACCACAGGCATACAATTAACTCCTACTTCTGTTCTCTTTTATGAAATACCCTTGGGAAAAAGTGACACTTTCTGAGTTTTCGATAGGATTGCTCAATAAAAAATGTTAAATAATTGACTTTATGATTGGAACCATCGCAGTCCTACAAAATTAGAAGCTGTTTATTTCAATTTTCAACCAATGTTGATATACAGGATGTGGAAATCTAAAGATTTTAGATTTTAAGGATAATCAAGAGTGGCTGCCGTTGGAACATTGGAAACCGTTTAAATTAAGTTAAAAAAAAAATAGAAAAAGCGTTTAACATCCGTTCTATCAAAGTCACTTGTCTATGATCAGAAAATTCATTGGTTACTGTATTTTTTTTTAAATATTGTATTGAAATCTCAAACTGCTACCCAATAATTCTTCGGACTTCAGTGCATAAAATAAAAATATTTTGAAATATAAATGTTACGGCGCACTGATACTCTTCATACTCCTTAAGTGAATTGTATAAAGTTTTATTCAAGATTCTAAAGTATCAAGATCTAGAATCTAGTTGGCGCCACCGTGGCACACTTAACAGATCTGCCCAGCCGGCCATTTTGTTTGATTCTCACACTAGAATCCAAACAAGATGGATGAGCTAGGCGTGTACTTCAACGGTGGTGCCTTCTTGGTTTCAAATCCTACTTCAGTCAGGACTTTCAAACATAATTTACAAGAAATTTCAAATAATGATTCCTTCGCAAATGAAGGAGTAGGACTGCGTTGTGCCAAGACAAATGTTTCAAGAAGAAAGGAACCGCGTGGAAAGTGCAACAAGATATACCTTTTTATAGCTACTCATCAACGAACAAATATTCGCCTGGTCATTTCCTATTCCTCAGCAGTAAATTTGATTAAATTTGATTATCTATTTATATACCATCTTCTGTAGCTGCCTATAGCAGACAGTGGAAGTACGCGTGATGGCAATGTCAGAAGGGGAGGACGGACGAGCAGATATGCAGGTGAAATCTCGCGAGGGTCAGATGGACGGACGAAGAGTGGCTAGACGGGACGGCTCAAAGTGTCTGTCTCTCAGTGACCGCTAGATTCTACGCCAACTAGACACGAACAGTGAGTCGAATGGAGAAGGCCGAAGCTACCAGAGGTGCCGACGTGCATTCTCTGAATTCTCTGTCTAGGGTGATGTCGGTAGAAGAATTGAAGTGCGTAGAACTAGCCACTCCGTCGGCCGTGTTTGCCTCTCTCGTTCGCAGAGTGCAGAAGTAAACCCAAAGTAGGTGGGTGCTCTACGCTGAAACTACGCAGTGTGTGTCACAAACTCAACCCAAGGTGAATCTCGCGAGAATCTCTGGCTACACATTTTCTTGTGTGTATGCTTGTTCAGCCGCATCTCCTATAAATAACGGGCAGCATTACATCGGCATCATCCTTCAATATGGAAAGCCATATTTTTTAGATAACGCATTGGCGACTATCTTAATTTTAGGCTTATCAGAAATCCTTACCGTGTCTTTTATCTCACCCTATGACTTAATACTAAAGTTAGTAAACATTTGCAGACTGCATTATCATATAAACAAATTGGACCCAGGGATAAAGGCACAGGAAGAAAAGAGTAGGGTGGCCACTTGACACTTAATCCCGGTTATTTAAATTATCAAATACAAACCTTCGAAAGTAAACCAAATATAACTTCAAATATTAAAAAACGAATATCCTAATTCATGAATCTACTGCTGAAAAATGCTAAATTTGAAGCGTTTAAATTTGAAAATTAAACATTCAAAATTGAACAATTTTTATTTCGAGGTTTCAAACAAACAAAATTATTTAAATTCCAAATTTTCACATTTAAGACAATCTAAATTCGCCAGATCGAAAAAGAACCACTGAAAATTGTTCAATTTTATACGTTTTGAAGATTTTCAATTTATTGTTTATGATTAATTGAATGCTTCAAATTCAAATAAGAGAGCGTAATCTTAGTCTTTCAAACAAACAGTCCATAGGTTTAGACGCAACCGTATTATAAACATACATAAACGTACAATTTTATGAGTACTTTTAATTTTGCTTATTTTGTCTATTTTATGAAACTTAACATCTGAATAGATTTTTGAATTATGTGCTGCTAATAAAATGTGATTTGAATTTTAAAAGTTAAAAATTTATGTCAAATTAAATTATAAAAATGAAATGACTTTGAATATAATGTCCCGTTAGTATTGGAAAAGTTTTTCTATTAAACTAAGAAGTAACAAAATTCCCGATCAGAAAATAAATTTTATGTTATTTCTCGTTTTTATTTTCCTAAATTAGTGGCCACCCTGAAAGAAGGAATTTGATGAAAATGATAAAAGACGAGGAGTGGTTTCAGTTAGAAATTCGCCTTCCACCTGCGTTGCTGGTAAACTAAAAAAATCGTAGTTAAACGAAAATGTATGACGAGTATATAAACAAAAATGTAGAGATGAGAAGAAAAAGGATGAGAAGAAAGACCTAAATGTGAGGTTGAATTAAGAAAAACATAAATAAATTAAGGGGGGTAAAATTTACGTCACGAAAATAATACACACCTGCGTCTGCGACTACCCCTGCCGTGTCGAGGACAATCTCTAGCATAGTGACCACGTTCGCCACACTCGTAACACCGATCCTCAGGATGGAATGGTCTGCCTCCTCCGCCTCCACCACCGCCGCCTCTGTCTCCTCCTCCACCGCCGCCACCTCCTCCGCCACCTCTTCTGGAGGAGCCACGATCTCTCAATCTCTTTCCATTAGAGGGCTCCACTCGGGCTCTTCTTCCGCATATGGTGCGACCATCAAGTCCTCTGACTGCATCTTCTGCGTCTCTGGCATCCTCGAACTCGACGAAAGCGAAACCAGGTGGATTTCTGGCAACCCAGACGTTTCTTAAAGGACCATAATATGAAAAGGCATCCTCTAGTTCTTGCTTTGTTGCATTACTGCCTAGATCCCCCACGTAGACTTTGCAGTCCGAGGGGTATCGTGACATCTAAAAAATAATGAAGACAAAAGGTTAGGAGGAATAAAAGATTAAGTTTTTATTATATATTTTAAGGATTTTCAAACATAATATAATTTTTTTAGACATAATATATGTATACTAATTCTAATACGAATGAATACAAGGTCACTACCAGAAAGTCATAATTATGCACTAAAACATTTCCACAATAGCTCTTTCCTTCTATAAGTTCAATTAAACATATTATGGGTAAGTCCACTGACTACTCTGAAACGTATTGAAGGCATATTTTTAAAAAATCAGAGATTTTTGAACAAGTAATTTATGTCTATTCAGAGTTGATTTAGCCTGTGAGTACTTTATAAATTATATATTTTTTAGTTGCAAATTAAATATATTTAAATCGAACCTAGCGATGATAGTGTGGCCTTCAAATATTGTATTTAGTCATTTTATAAAAAATAATTTTCTTCATATAAAAATCATTTTGCGAAAATTAAAACTTCACGAGAAAATGCACTTTTTAGAGGATAGTAACTTCTTCTCCGAACCTCAAAAAATCAGGCTCAGCAACAAAATTAGTTTCCACTATGATTTACTCACTATAGGTTAAGATAATTGTAGTGTAACTTAATTATGCGTAAAGCCTCAGATTTTTTTGGAGGCCCCAAAATGATTTTACTATGAAGAGAATTATTTTTGGACAAATATCATATCGATGGGTCCTAAAAGAAACTAGGCAACTAGCGGCGGCAGATAAAAAGTACGTATCTAGCGCACTCTATACTAAGTGTATAGAAATTTATATATACGTAATATAGCGTGCGCCAGATACGTATTTCCTATCTGTCGCCGAAAGTTGCGTAGTTTCTTTTAGGACCCAGCGAATATGGATTCAGATGAAAAGTGGTACGAAAATTACTGGAGCTAAGTTTCAACATGTTCCGTTGAGTAGTTTTTTTCACAGAAAAATTTTTTAACGTGCAAACTGTTAGATTCTTTACGTTCACTTCAAAAACTAACTTTTGCATATTATGCATTTGCTTCTCAAGTCGAATATAAAGTTTTGAATAGGGAGCGGGCTGAATGAGGTATGCACTAGGCTATGAATCGTCTGCGAAAGCACAGCCCCTGCGAGCAGAAATATTTGAATTTACAAAATCAATTTTACACTGTTCAGAGTGTGTGTGTTTAGACGGTGAGAAGCTGCTTTTGTTAATTGAAATATTTCAGTTCACAGTGGTTGTCGTTTCGTCAACGATTCGCTAGGTTCAATTGAAACTAAAACTCCGATATAAGGACGGCTTGAGGCATGGCCTACAATGGCCTTGGCTTAAATAGAGGTTAACTCAAACCCAGCCAGGGCTGTGTGAATCATTTCCTGCAGGAATACATACTATTACATTAATTTTGTATAAATGTACATTTTTGTTATCTTAAAGGATGAACATTTTTAATAATAAAGACTAATTAATGAGGAGATAATTTTCAGCGTGTAATTTAAAATAAATGCAAAATATGCGCGAGTGTTCGAACTGCCTGCTTTGTGACTACGGATCTGAACAACTCTGCTGAGCTCACAGCGCCTTTCTCTATCGACCCCTTGGACCCCCTCATCCACGAATATAGCCGACTAAATTGTAGGACCGACTTACATCGAGGGATGTTATATCGGAGTTCCAGTGTAAATATACAGTTTGCTAGTTTAGAAGCCTTCAAATGTACGTGAAAATCGCCATTTTTACTATACACGTGCCCCTTTTAATACAGTTTATAACGCATACTATTTTTTGAAACTGGGCGTGAGAGTTTCGATTCCAAAAATTAGTCGAATTGAAGTTCAGGGGCGAACCTCTGACGAGGTCCAGGCACAGAGCACTCGTCGAGGGTTGCCCAGCCCTCGATTAAAGAAAAAAATGCGAGTACCTTCTAAATAGTTGAAAAAAATAAGTCAGGAATACTTTCAATTTCCGTAGATGGCTGAAATTTCTGCGAGAATTCGTCAAAATATATACAAGAAGAACTTCGGAGAACGAAGTTGTTTAGTGCACTGTAAAAAAGCTTTGGTGATATTTACAATCAGCTAGTAATTATACGTACAGTGTATTTTAACATTACAATGTATCACCTGAACAATTTACGATACTACAGTACTAATTTGCAATCTAGTGTGATTTCACTTCAGGTAACAACGTGAAAATAGAACGAAGGTTGTTCTGTTTGCAGTCGACTGTAAAATTACTACGTCTGATGATGGAAATTATTCGATCGGCGTGGGACATAGTAAGTTTACGTAAGATGATAAATTGACTTGGGTCTTCAATTTTACGAAAGTATATGTAAATTTTGACGATGTGTGCTTTTCTATCGCGGGGGAGTAAGTCCGCACGGACGAACGCCGCAGAATTATGTGCAGGGCGTAAATTTAGACTATTCGGGACTCTCGTGTATAAGTCGTACCAAACGATGAGTTCCAGAGACGCCCGAGCGGCCTCTTACCAATGGGTGCCCATTTCATTCGTTTGCACTTTGCATCCTTGTTTACGTTCTGTCGCACGTCATGTCGCGTTGTGGTGAATATGTAAATATAATTTGTTCTTTCACTCGGAAGAAATGAATTTTTTAATATTGAGACTGTCGAGTGTTTATATCCCGTTCTTAAATACAGAAAATAGCTTTAAATTATTGTCACCGCTATGAAAAGTTGTGAATAGTATAGCAAGATGGCCGCAGGTTAGAGAAAATCTGCAAACCAGAGAAAAGTCAGGGAAATTTATTGATCAGGGAACGTTAGGAATAAGTCAGAGATGAAAAAATCATTGAAATTTGAATAAGCGAAAAGTTTTTGGGGAAGCACACCTCGAAATATCTATTCGATTATAAAAGCTGAAGATAAAATTTAACGTCGAGATTTCGGAAATTTCCGACCCGTACGTAATTTCACGGTCGACAACGGGAAATTTACGTCCCGCATGTATTTATTTACGGCGGACGCAGGTTGAGAAGAAAAATATGTATTTTTACAGATTCCTGCTTGTTTACTTTGCGCCACACCGATCGAATTATTTCCCTCGTCGCAGGATGTAAATTTACACCAACTTCTTTTACAGTGTAGTTATTGGGATTAGCTGGGTCTTGTTTTTTATGTATCATGTGCGTTAAAGATTTTGTCCATTCGAGCGGTATATATTCATTTTCAAGTATTTTATTTAAAAATGTTTCGAGATAAAGAAGCCAATTGGGCGGCAAGTTTTTGTAAAAATTATTTGAGATTTGATCCAGCCCCGGAGACTTATTTAATTTATTTTTGTTAATTGAAAAAAAAAATTTTTTTAGCTGTAATTCTGCTATCCAATAATGGATGTCGCACATCTGTAAACAATGACGGTGATAGACGTCTGAGAGGAAGTGTCATATGGAGGAAGTTTTCCCAAGCTTTTGTAGAAAGGATTGTAGATTTTATTTTTAAACATCTGAATCTATTAAAAGTATCCCAGAATTTGTTGCTATCGTTGACACTCTCAAGAATCACCAGAATATTGGATTCAAAACTCGCATTTCTTCTTAGCTATCTGTGCTTGGTACGATTTTTTAGCTTTGACATAAACCAACTCAGGGTCAACCGAGAAAGTAGCCCTGCTGGCTTCCTTCAACGCATTAGAAAGATATGTTTTGATTTTTGGACAGTCAGCATCAAACCAAGGTTTGTCACGATAAAATTGCTCTGCAACATTTTTTCTCACTGACCACATATCTGCTTTCTTGGCGCTTTCGATAATAGCCTCGGTAAGGTTTGAATTAAGATGATCTGTGTCTAATTTCTCAGAGTTGAATTCTAGTATCTGAGACAAGTATAATTTGTTGGAAAAGATATCCCGTTTGTCGTCTGTTCATCTCAGAAACGTCAAGTTTTCATTTTTGCTTACATTCAGCGTACTTGAGTCACCAGCTGAGGTGGGAGAGCAACAATAGGATACTAAGACCGGGAAATGATCCGAGCTATGTGTGGATTGATCCCCTTTCAAGTCGTTAAGTATACCAAATGCCTCAGCATTACACCAAACCAAGTCATTGACACTTTTACCCCCTGCATTAACAAACTTCAAGTGGGCTGAATTGTCACTCTGCGATCTACCATTTAAAAGATAAAAGTCATTCACCTCGATCAGTTCTACCATTCCCAGACCCCTCCTGTTGTGCGCAACATCATGACTCTCCCGGTGCATTGGAAAATTTGTGTGAGAAAACATATCAGGTGGACTCTGGCTCAATCCCCCCACCCTACAGTTGAAATAGCCATATATAGTGATAGGAACGTTGTTGTATTGCCCTGAAAGAGCGCAGAAGGTTTCTTCGAAAAGTTGTAGGATTACTTCTGTATCTACCGTCGGGTTAAAATAGCAGATTGCTACAATAAAATTAATTTTATTTGCGCTATAAATTCAAACCAAAATCCAATACTCTGATTTATCTATAAGCTCACTATTATAATAAAGTTGATTTATAAAAAGGGCTAGGCCGCCACTGGCCCTACCTTTTGATTTTTCTTTTAAAGCGTCAGAGTAGAAATGATTATATTTATTATCCGCGTACGAGTTTTTGGGAAATTTGAGTGAGCCAGGTTTCGACGATTCCTATAATATTAAACTTATCATAATTAATACAGGAGTTTAAAAATCTTACATAACCATGATAGTTCCTGAAGAAGAAGTTTGTAGTATTGTTGACTCGTCCTGATGCATTTCGCTCATTTGACCATTTACATTTTTCTTCTTCGTCTCCCTGGTTGATGATAGCCGATTGTGAATATTCCCTTTCGTACAATTTCCCGCCTGCTCTTTGATAATGGCTGGTGGGGATTTCGAAGCCTTGCGCTTCACCTTTCCCTGTATGCCGATTGCTTCCCCCATTTTCCCTTTTTCAAATGGTTCCGCCCTATTCCCAGATAATTTGGCATTCTGGATTACCGACTCCAACGCTGACAGATCTGTGGATTCGAATTTTTTGCCATCCACATATATTGTATTATAGCTTAAGGAAGCTTTCAGGTCACATTTTCTAGCCTCTTTGAGGTATGGAAGCAGAGTCTTCCTTTCAGTTCGAACTTTTTTAGTATAGTCCTCCGCAATGCTGATCCCAATGCCGCGTAATTTTTCAGCTTTGATAAGATAATTTTCTTATCCTTAAAGTAACGTAGCTGAGTTAGGAGGGAACGTGGTTTGTCCCGGGTTTTCCTCCAATCCGTCTAAACAGATTCGACCTGGTCTGAGCGTATCTCAATATTAAGATGCTGCTTGAAAATAACACATATTGAATGTACCAGGTCCACGTCGTCTTCCTCAAGAACACCGAAAATAATCAAGTTGTTGCTTCTTAACGCTCTATCCATTGCCTCGATTCTGCGGTTTTGTTCCGTAATAACCGACCTCAGTTTTTCTTCCTTGACTTCAAGTTCTAGATTTTCTAGCGTAATATGGTCAATTTTGTTGTGGAGAGGTGAAAGCGAGGACTCCAGATTCCCCATTTTTTGCATTAAAAGTTCAAATTTATCCTCAGTGATTACGACAGCCATTGTATCGAGTAACCGACGTGACACAGAGATGGAAACACTAACACAATGTACGCCTGACACAACTACCTTGAGGAAATTGTCAGTTTAAACGACAACAGCTTTTTGCTTAAAATTGATTGCGGTAATCGTTGTAACGCTCAAAAACCACTAGAAACGAGAGAATTACTGAAAATTAGTTACTTTAAAAGCACTCTATAGATTACACTGCACGAACTCAGCCCGTAAAGAACCAACATTTTTACGAGCGATTAAATACGCGACCGACTGCCATATTCGGTTAAAGTAACTGTCGTCGTGATCCGTGCTCTCGGAGGTGCGAAGCTATCACTGCTTCGTAACAGTAGGCAACATTTTGAATTTTGACGCCAATTAAGCGTTCTGTGACTCAAAAAGTCCCTCGTACTGACTTTCATTTAAATCTACCAATTATATAAAATGTTCAAAATTTTAGTAAAATTTTTGAAGTTGAGGTTGGGTTGGTTTGAGGTTTGTGACAAGGTGGGAGGACCGGGTTCGTTGTAGCAGGGCGGAGTAGAGAGGGAGAAAGGCAAGGCAGGTAGACGCGACGATAGATGGAGATAGAGTACGATAGAAGGCGGGATCGTTTGAATTGGATTCATAGATAACGGAGCGAGTACCAGCAAGGAAAAAAGTGAATTAGATCAGGAAGTTTTTAGTACGCCGAAAGGGGTGAACAAAGAAAGGATTGAGGAATTTCTCAAAAGGAAGAAATGGGAGAGGGGAAGCAGTGAAGACAAGGAAGACATACGGTCAAGTTTGAAAAATCCAAAAATTTTCAGATCGCCGCCGGAAAAACTTAGTTTTGTAGAGAAGGATGAGAACAATAAAGGGACTGAAGAAAAAAACAGAGCTGAGGCTAAAGAACCGATGGAAGAGGAAAGATTTAAAAAAATGCGCGAAATGATAATAGAAGTAATGGGGATATATGAAGAAAAGCAGGAGAAAAGGGGAGAGGAAACTAAGAAAGAAATTAGGTGGAAAATGGCCGATCTTAGGAAAGAAATGAGGAAATGGGAAGAAGTCTGGGAAAAGCTAGAGAAAAGCATGCAGACGTTGGAACAAAGACTAGAAAAGCAGAAAGAGACTAATAAATAGGTAAAGGAGTTGGAAGGTTGGATAAAAAAAATAGGAATCCCAAACCAGGAGTTTGGAGGTGGGGAGAGCGGGAATAAGGAGAAGGAAACGTTGAGAAATATAGAACAAAGAATAGAAAAAAAAGAGAGAGAAGAAAGAAAAAGAAACATAGTGATAAAGGGTCTAAGATTAGAGGGAAAGGAGCTGAAGAAAGGAGTTGAATTAGTACTAAAAAGGATTGATGCTAAGGTAGAGATAGAGGAAGTGCGAAGTATGGGAAGGGAAGAACGAAGAGGGGAGAGAATGGTACTAATAAAACTAAAGCAATGGGAACATAAAAGGGAAGTAATGCCAAGTAAGAGAGTGTTATATGGAATCTCGGTGAGAATAGAGGATGATTTGACATGGGTAGAAAGGAATATTTAGTATAAATTAAGGAAAAGAGCGAAGAGCAAAGAAAAAAGAGAAGAAGAACACAGGTTAAGTATAGGAGAATACAGGCAGAAAGTACATGGTGGGATTGGGACGAGGAGAGGGAAGAGTTAGTAAAAAATAAGGTATCGGGAAAGTAGGAGAGAAAGTAACGAGGAGATATAGAAATAAGAAATAGCAGGAAACAGAAAGAGACGAGAAACGAAAGTAGGGAAGATTGGAGAATATGCTACTGGAATATAGCAGACTTGGAAAGTAAGGATAAGGAGTTTATAAGAAATTTGACACAATGGGATGTAGTAGCAATTATGGAGACGTAGCTCGATGAAAGGGGATGGGAGTAAGGAACGAATGTATAACAGAGAGGGATATAAAAGAGATGAAAGAATGAAAACAAGGATTAATAGTAGAAAAGATAAACATGGGAGGAGAGAGGTGGAAGATATTGGGAGTGTTTATAATTTTAAGGTTTATTAATTAAAAAACAAGGATAAGAATAATTGTAGGTGCTGGAGAACACATGGTGAGAGAGTTAGAGGTATAGGTTTCACTTTAAGTGTGGTTTACGAGGAGAAACACATGCACACTCGTTCGCCATTAGCAAGTAACTGAGGGAAAAACAAGTCGCGCAATCGCAATCGAAAATGAATGAACTTAGGACAGTTGGCTGATGGATGTCATGCTTGATATAAGAAATTGAAGAAACTTTTACATAGTTGCTACTACCGTTCGAAATTCGATGATACATACGGTTGAATGAGTTCGCTGTTCGAACTGGCAGTAAGGCCAGTTGATTCAGGCCACTTTTATAGATGCCTTTTGGTGTCCTAATTGTTACCACACAGACTAAACCGTCGCGTCCACTCCAGTACAAGCGAACTGCCTCGACTCTGAGACTCGGTCAGTGGGCAGCTGACCCATACGTTAAGTAGGTGCTCGCGCCCTAAAACGATCACATGTTAAGCAACTGCGAAGGACTTGGTTAATCAGGATTTTGGCTCCGATAATCCAATATCTTCTTAACACCTGGCTCAAGGTCGACTGTTGTCCTCCATGGAGAGTGAGGGTGTGTGCTTCTAGGACGATTTAATACGAGAGTTGATCTCGTTTCGGTAGCATAATAGGGTGTTTTTCATCGAAGCTCAGTAGAGAATTCTGAAGACGACCTCCTACTCGCAGGATTCCAGTACCGTCCAGGAAAGGATGCAATTTCGACAGCTCACTCTTCCTTGAGATATAGGCTGTCACTTGAACCAGTTTTTGCAAGGAGGAATATCGACTAGGAAGGTCCTAGTCGATGTCGGACAGGGAAAAGATAGGGGCAATGGAGTTGAGAATGGAAAGAAAAGAGAAGGCAGACAGGAGAAATAATATTGTGATATGACGGTTGAAGCTAAAGAGGGGAAAAGCATAGGGCGGGTTAAAGGCAAGATAAGTAATGTTAGGCTGGAGGGGAGAAAGCAGAAAAAAAGCGATTGTGGAATTGGAGAGCTGGGAAGAGAAGTTGGGGGTAATGCGAAATAAAAACAAGATACAGGATCAGGGGGTTTTTATCGATCACGATTTGACGAGGAAGGAAAGGGAGGTGCA
>CAKNWW010057113.1:0-11609 GCA_932074435.1 Andricus kollari
TTCAGTTAAGGAAAGTAATTTGCAACCAAAAAAAAAACGAATTTGTAACCAAATAAATTATTTGTATCTAAAAGAGATGAATTCTGATCCAAAAATATAATATTATATGTAAAAGGGGAAAATTTCTCGAAAACAGGTAAAAAAGATACTTTTTTTAAAAGGGGGAAGACGAGAATAGGTGAAAGAGTGTGAAGTCTGGACAACAGCCATACGGAATTTGATAAACTTTAACTTCAGTTTTTCTAAAATTCCCTGACTTTTTCAGGGGTTGTCTGGCATTCCCTGATATTCCCTGACCAGCTTTCAATTCCCTGACTTTCCTAGACTTTCTAGAAACTCATGACCTGTAGCAAACCTGAGTTTAATTTTCGGATTTGATTCAAGCGATATTCTTTTCTAAACCTTTCAATAAAACACGAAAAACTCCTGTTTTCCAAGGAGCAAATATCAAAGTAACTTTCTGGTTTCTATAATAAAAGTAATAAATTGACAACGAAAAGTTGGGGTGCTCGTAAATACTTTGGTAGCAAGAGTCCGATTTGTATCAGCAGTCTGATCTATGAAGCGGTAAAGGAGAAGCATGAGAGAAACAGGAAAGCAAAGACCGAAGAAAAGAGTGGGCCTGTTAATGACCAGACTGCTGCACGTTTCTTCTCCTGGCGTCATGAGACGTGATCGCTTGAGATTTTAGATTCATTTTCCCTTTTGTAGGAAATACTGAAGTTTAATTTTTAATTTAGAGATTATATATTACGGATACAAAATGTAAATTTCCTAACGAGGAAGGAAACAGAAATGGTACATGTCAGAAACAACAAGTCATACTAAGAAAACTGAAACCTAGGAAGCGTCACATCCTCAAAATCAAATCACGGGGAATCTCTCACAGCTAAAAAATATTAAAATGTTGGATCGAGGTAATACAACCCAATAGAAAAAACGAGTCAGAAGTTTCATAAAAAATTTACCTATTCAAGCTCAAACTGCAGAAAAAAATCGTACGTGTGTTACAGGCTAATTTACGAACACCCCTGATTTTATTACTAAATAACTTCAAAGTTTGAAGAAATTCTAAAAGTTTAGAGCGCAGATTTATTAAATTTGATGCACTTAAGATGAAATAATTACAAGATACGGGAAGTAACTTAAAACGAAGATTAACGGTTCCGGCGATGATTTTAATCTTATGCACATAGAAGACTGCAATCTCAGATGTGAGAGTGAAGTTATAAACCTAGTGTTTAGCATATAATGAATAAAATTAAAAAATGGTTTTCTTCACACTTAAAATGATCAAATTTAATATAAAGTTACCGGAATTATAACAGTTTCATAATAAATAAAAAATATATAAAGACCGATTTCCGGTCGGTCAATATGAAGGATAAAATAAATAAATAAATGTAGGAGGTGATTTTTTAATTTTATCTATTATTCTGTCTAACTTTTGCCAATACTTGAAATTCTTAGCTTTATTGTCAAAAAATCCAGAATTTTTTTTAATATACGAAACGTTTTCTTTCTCGTGGCGAGAAACTTATTCTGTATTTTTATTTATATTAAAAAAAATGATTTATATACCGCAAAGTTATTTTAATTACCAAAACATGATATTTAGAAGTTGTTAAATTTTATTTTATGTACAGTTTATAAATTTCTGTCATCAAAATTACTGTTGATATGTCTTTGCATCGGTGGAAAATTACACTGTTAATCAAAAGTCTTGTTTTAAGTCTTCATTTTGTTTCAAGTCAAACGACGAGCTTGATGTGAGGTGTAACAAATTACGGGTTAACAAAAGATAACATTTATTTTACTAAGTACTCTCAAAAAGTTGCCATAATAAACACGAATTTTTCAAGAATTATTAAAAAGCCTTTGTATAAAATATTCAAGTACCGTTTTAGTACCTATGAGAAAGTTGCCTAGATTTGTGGAATTTTATTAATTTATACAAATGTTTAATGTACAAAATTAATTAATTAAATCGTTGATTAAATTATGACAATTTAAAGTTATTTTAGAAATATTCCCTGTGAGTTTTCTATATAAAAAAAAATTTAGAGTAAACACTTACCAAATTTTTGTTCAATATGACAAAGTAATTTCATACCGTTCTGAAGTCTTTTTGACTAAAAAGGTATACTTAGATCAAATTTGGCTTAAACTCAGGCAAATATGATTGAATTTAATGCCTAAAATTGTTTCATTTGAGTCCTCTAAATATTATGTTCAACAATAAATCATAGACCCGATATTTCGGTACGAAGAGTACTTATTTAATTTAATTGTGTTTTCTAGTGAATTTGTGAATTAATTTAATTAGTGAAATAAAAGTGGTCTCCAGAGCTGAAATATTTTTTTCTAGTTTTTTAGGATTATCTATTGATAATCATTTTCATGAACCCAAATATTTTCATATATAATTAGTGCCTTCTGATGATGAGAATTGGCTTCTTTTTTAATCATCGTATTAACCAGTATCCGGACGGTGAAATTACTTTTTCAACTACATATTTTTTCGGTAAGATGCATAGAAATTAAAATAAACAAAAAAAATTCAGTAACCCCCCACATCATAATATTTAAGAATAAATTAATGAAATGTAAACAAATGAATGATTAGAATGTAAAAAGAATGACTCATGTAAGTTTTCTTTGTTTTATCGAATAATGGGAAATACTACAGTGGTGAATCTTTCGAGTTGTGACTTGCAGAAGACGTTACACTTTGAAGGTATGGCATACCGCAGTGTGACTTGCTGGTTTTGACATATACAAGATTCGAACACAACTATATCTCTTTGAACCATCTCTATATAAATATATTTTTTTAAACACAGTTATATAATATATATATTTTCGAAACCTCAACTATATAATTGCAAAATAATTCTAATGAACAGTACATAAAGTCATCCCGAAAATATTATAATATCCCGAAAATGTAAGTTTTATGTAAAACTTTATAAATTGACCGTGCCTAGGATCACCGGAATTCGTTGAGTGCCGAACCAATATATTCGGTGAGCCCCGTAAACTGCAAAGGACAGCTAGCTTCGGCTAGAAATTCGGTGAGCATAGGCCCAAAATTTTCATTTTCCCTAGACACTTCGTTATAAATTACCCTGGAAGCGCGGTTTTCCTCTTTTTAACTGCTCTACAGAAAACAAAGAAGTTAAAAACAATGTGCATTTCTAGGGATATTATTGTTATGAAATAAAAAAAAATACAATATCAAATAACAAAATTGTGCCCCATCATTGAATTCCTAACTGTAAAACATATCCTCTCTCATAAATTCATTATAAAATAGAAGTGCACCTTTAAAACCTTTGTAGCACATTAACGACACACGTTTTTTATTAGGATACACATAGTTAGATGTAAACAATTTGAATCTATTCACAGAAATATTTTTGTAAAGAGAGAATTGCCGAAACTTAAAGTTGACAAGATAAACAATGGAAGCGCGGACGGGTTAAATTTGACCCAGGATGCACGTGACATCAAGTTCAGGGTTCGCGATAGGCGCAATCCGACTTGCGCGAGGGACGAGAACGTACTGCGTTCTTCGTTCTGAGGAAGAGAAGAGACTCCTCAGTTTCAAACCCCGTTGCCTAGAGCAAAGAACACACCATGCTTCACAGTAGGATAGGACTTGACTTACCTTTTCCTTCTCCTTCCTAGCCTTTGCATTTCTCACCTTATCGTAACTTATCTTGCACTCTCGATGGCTTTCTCTTTCTTTCTCACTTTGTTTACCCTCAGCAAAACTCGCGCGAAAGCATGCTCAAGTTGAAAAAAAACGAAGTGTGGTGATTTAAGAAATGAAGGTTATTTAGTATGTAATAGCAGGTATTTTTCATCTTTGATTAGGTAGTTTTATAAATAGGATTATGCAGGAGTACTTTAAAAGAACATGTTCGTGAAACGAATTTGAGTCATTTACAGAATGAAGGTTATTAAGTAGGTAATATAGATATTTTTCTTATGCTTTGGTAGGTATCAAGAAGACTATGTAGGATTTCATGAAAGAAATATGTTTCTGAAATAAGTTGGAGTGGGTTGGGTAATGGTGTTTGACTGCATTGTTCACAGCTATATGAAAGTAGATATTTATTTGAAATAATCATACAAAATCTATACATGTACAATAGGAAACCCTCGCTAAGACGAATTCGAAGGGACCGGAAATTTAGAAGTTCGTGTTAAAAATATTCCTGCTATCGGGGTGTTCATAAGGCTATAAGGCCATGTGTATTCCTTCCGGGACCGCAGTTTCTGTATGTGTTAGCGAGGGTTTACTGTATATCATTAAGCTATTTCCCTTTCGGCGAGCCTCTAGGGGTAAACGTGACACTACCCGATTCGGGTAGTGTTTTTTAGGTGGATTTGTAGTAAATGGGCTCACCACACCCACGACCGCCAACAGCAACGCAGTAGTATCAGACGGTCACCCATCCAAGTACTAACCGCGCCCAACACTGCTTAACTTCAGTGATCTAACGGTGATCTAAGTGATCTTTCTCTGTTTTTTTCTTAATTATTCACACAAAATGTGTTATTCCGATTGTATGGAATAAGAGTATTTCATAATTTTAACAACATTTTATAAATAGAAGAATATTTACAAAATCTCAGTACACTGTAGGATATTCTACAAAATTCCACATTTCGGTACCTCCATGATATACTCTATATCTAGGGTTACAAGTCTAAACTCTCGAATCACGTTATGTGTGGCATCTAACGCCGCTACGTGTACGTGGCGCTGCGGGCCAGCACAAAATGAGATTGGAGAGTTTAGACTGCTAACGCCAGATTGGAGAGTATAGCATGGAGGTACCGATTTACCTTCCCGTAAGTAAATCGATTGATTTCAACCCTAAATTGGTCTTGAATACCATGTCTCTATCGGAAAAATGTATAGTAATACAATGAAAAATTGATAGATATGTTAACTTTCGAATGATTTTCAGTCATGCGATCTGAAATTCATTTGCGTTAAGAGAAAAGCGTGCGCGAACTACAATGAGCAAACACTTGAAACAAATGTCGATTGTCAATTGGATCTCAGTATGTTCGATATGTGCATAACCTGGGTGTTTGCAAAGCGTTTTCAATTCAATAAAACAAAAGGATTGTATTGTAAAAATTATGGACATTCATAAAATAGAAAAATCAAGTGTTCATGAATGTATTGGACATGTGCGTCGTTTGTGAAAATCTTTTCATGTATTAAACCTGGGGAAAATTCTAAGGAATACATTGTCGAGGAGGTAAAGAAATTAAAGTTCAAGTTTTTATGAGCTATTTCAATCAGTGAAATTTCACTGATTGAAATAGCTGGAAATGGGTCATTGACAATCAGTAAACAGTTACTTATTCATTCAGTGAAATAAACAATTTTAAAGGTTGGCAGCACTGCACTATGTTAATTTAGCAGTCATAATAAAATAAGATTTTAGTAGATTCAATCAAATAATCATAGTAAAAACTTAAAACCTATAAATGTGATCAAATGTAAAAAAAGTTTCGATGCTTCTAAATGACAAGAAACCGCACATATTACTTTACTTTAAAGATTCGACTGTCATGAACACACCTGTTGAGTACTTTTTATACGAGTTTAGATCATATTTTTCCCGTAGTTACTTCAGGACACTTACAGTCCCAAAAGTCAAAAATTTATTTAATTGAGAAATTATTTTGCTACTTACGTAAAAGAATAAAAGCAACGCTTTACTGTAAACATAGAGGTTATGCCTCACATATTTTACTCAGGTGTTACTGAATTGATTAGTGAATAGGTCTGAAATCACTGATTGATCAGTGAAATGTCTAACCACTATTTCAATCAGTGAATTTGTCACTGATTCATATTTAGAGAGAATGAAAAGAAAGAACGGTATAAATACCTTATAAGGGTGCTGCGACAGGTATACCCGGAATATTCTGTTAAGCTAGTCGTCCTGAACATCGGTGCTCTTGGGGGTGCCAAGCTTTTACTGGGTAATAGCCTGAACCACCTACTCCCGGTGAAATTCTGCGGTTGTCCTTGTGACAACATTTTAACTCTTTATCCAGAGGAAGCTGCCTCATCCAGTAAATTAGTATCTACCTCTGAAGAAATAAAACCAAAAACAAAAAGAACACAATTTTTTGCATAGTATTATTCTTAAAAAGAAACAGCACATAAATGACAAGGAACCTAGAAATTCAGTTCATACGCGTATCCGTTGGAACCGTAGTTCTTCTGTTTCTTTGGAATATGTACGTTCATTTCTCCTCATCTTTCTTGTTAGTGTATCCTCTCCTGCCGTTCTGCTCTCAGAATCTGAAGTGCTGCACTTCTTTGCCCATCTTTACCCCATCTTTTTCCTCTTTCTTCTTTCTTCTCTTATTCTTCAACTTCTTTCTCCTGTGCTCTGTACTGTACTAGCGCGACCACCGTGAAATATGCACTACTCGGTCTTGTCTAAGTTCATCTCGCGACGCTATGCTACTTCGTGGCGCGACGTTGTACCTATACTTACGATGTCAGAAGAAGAGAAACAAAAAGAGAATGCGGTTGTTCGACGTGGGATCCTGAGGTCTCTTTGATTAAAATCGCTCGGACCCCTCGTCGATTTTCTTGTGGAAATTTCATTAATCGAGTTTTCAGGATCACGCTCACTAGAAGTTTTGCCTTTGAGAAATTGCTCTCGAGAAAACAAGCACGGAATTACTTCAAACCAACCTCCTGATTACGCCGTTTAATCATAATGTAATCTGCAATAGAGTAAGACAGGGAGTTGTTGGCGCTTGCTCGTTATAGATTGAAATGTTATGATTTATCGTATATGGATGATTAGTGGGATTACTCATAAAATAAAAGAATTATCAGCAAGATGAATGTTGTAAATGCACATGATTAAACATACAAACTTTTATTTTCGAATACAAAATGCCTAGCGGCGATAATACATTTATCACTTTTAATCAAAGAATTGTAAGATAAAAAAGGTGGGATTTTTATTTCACCTTGACCAAGCTCAACGTGTAAAGTATTGGTTAAATTTGAATTAGGTAAATCAAATTTATTGCATTCTGCAGTGGATTTTACGAAAATTATATTCTGGAAGATTTTTCAAAATTCTACTCATAAATGTACCTTATGAATTTACGGTTAAATCATGCAACTCCCATCAAGTCACATTGGCGACGAGTCATATTTGCAGCACCTCTCATTCAAAAAAATTTGAAGTTCACAAAAAATTGGCAAAAAACCCCGTGATTAGTCACACAAATAATGTAGTTCACACCACGATTTGTTGCTAATTTTTTTTGGACTTCAAATTTTTCCGAATATGAGATGCCGCAATGTGACTCGTCGCCAATGTGACTTGCCGCAAATGTCACTTGGCGCAATACTTATATATAATTACTTGGCGAAATCTTATTCAATGTTTTAGAAGATTCTGGAATTTTTCATAACATTCTGAAAGGTGATAAAGCTTTAAAAATTCTAGAATTTTTCTACACTTTATCGTTAATTGTTTCCATAATTTTTCATTTTCGAAATGTAACTTTCGACTGGAATAATGCAGAAAAGTATAGTTTTTTGCTTCAAATTTTATTAGTTCCTGTTACATGTAGGCCGGTTTTAGTTTAGGAGATATTCGCGTTTTTTTAATTCGAGATAAAAATTATTATTTATGGGATTGAGTGGAGATGATACATAGGACCTACACTAAATCTATTGGCACTATACTCGTGTCTCAAAAGCAACCGGAAGTGGGTATATTTCATGTTCGAAGAAAAAGTATAATACTTGCGCTTATGGCACTCGCCAAGTTTAAATGCGTTTTTCTCGAAAAGCGGTTGTTCGAAGTTCCAAGTTTAAAATTCCCCTAATTAGTTAAGCGTTAATGTTGATTTTTTATTTAAAGATGAACAAAAATGTTGAAACAAATGAAAATTGTTACAAAAATTATGGGTAAGTAATTCATAGGATGAAAATAAGAAGATTTAATGAAATTAGTTGAAAAATTTACCAAAAACTACTAAATGGTTCAAGAAATTATGGGTATGTGATAAAAATAACAAAATTCTATGGAGTTTGTTGACGAGTTTGAAAAAACTACATTTTTTCCTTATTCTAGTCAAAAGTTAAATTAAAAAATTAAAAATTATTTTAAAAAGTACCAACAAATTGAATCGGCCGTATTGATTTTCTATGTAGGATAATTATTATCTCGTTGTGAGGGTACCGCTCATTTGCGATAAAATGTGAAAAATAATTGCATTTACAATCGAAAGATAATTACTTAAAAAATAGATTAAACTTTTAGTTTGAGCATCAAAAATAATATCTGAAAAAATCTACACAAAAGTAATATTTCTGATTAACATACCGCAAAATACTTGATCCTCGTTTAGAGGGTGGTTTTTGGGGCAAGCTGGCAGGGGATGGAGGCTCATAATCATAAAACAAATGTATGCATCACATTAGGGGAAGTGATTTTAAAAGGTCCCATTTCTTTAACTTTGCTTTTTTTGGACCACCCTGGTCTAGAATATTCTAAAGTTGTACCTATACCAAATTCTTGAAATCGTTGTGAACTTCATGTTCCAGAAGATTCTGGACGATTGTAGAAAATTTCACAATTAATTATTCATGTTAAATACATTTGAAAAATTTATATAAAATTATAATTCTGGAATTTTCTAGAAAACTCTCGAATCTCTTTTAAGATTTTGGAATAGTCCAGAACAATCAGAAAGATTCGGCAGTACTCCAACAGATTTTGGAACATTCCAGAATATTCCAAAATACTAGCATTTAAAATGTATACAAATTGATATGTTTAAAAACCACAACCTGTAAGAACATACTACTATGCAAGATGTTTTCTCTTGAATGAATAAATGTCATGTAAAGTACTTTCAATTCTCGTGAAACATCCTCGAATTTTCGAGAAGATCCGGGAATCTTCCAAAACATGTTAAAACTTTTAAAAATGCTCAGAAACTTCTAGAAGATTTTAGGTAATTTTAAGATCATAGTCTTGAAAAAATTTGAGAATTTTACGAAAAATTGTAAAATGTCATCAAACATTCCAAAATATGCAGTTTAAAACATAAAATATCTCATAAAACTACATCCTATAGTTATAATAAATCTTTTTGTCTCTTTCCAGCATACAAAATCTATTATATATTTAGAACCATAACGAAGTACTAACGCAGTCACTTTAAACTTTCATTATCCGAATTATTTTCTCATATATTTTTTCGTTCCACCTTTCCAGTCATAAAAATCATGGAGGTTAATTTAAAATCACTTAACTTCGACGCCATACAAGGGTCATAAAAAGAAATAGCCAAGCTCTCGGCGAGGGATGAGTGAGCAATTGTCCTAAACTGATTATTATTTGTACACAAAAAACTTGTAGTAATACACGAGAGCATGCAATCTCTTGTTAAACGAGAGAATCAGAGCAGATCACGTCCTGTATAAAAAAAGACCTCGGGGATTTAAAAGACGAGTTAAAAAAAAGAACTCACGTATTCCACGTTTTTGTGGCGCTGAGAATATAAAGTAATAAAAAGAGATAGAAGATCTCTTCGATGTCACTCGTGATGCTAGCGAAAGCCTAATGATTCAACCGGTCGTAAGAGAGCAAGAATACGAAACTTTTTAAAATTAATTAATTCTATAAGAAGCTCGTTAAAATAATTTTTTCGTGTTTGAAGCTTTGAAGATTGAAAGTCTGAATTGTAATGTATTAAGAATCACTTTTTTCCCTAATGAGTAACAAATTACATTTCTCTTTAATTAAAAACTGTTTTTCAATTGTTTTCAAGATTTGCATTCCTACCAACTTACGTCTACCAATGATTGATTCGAAAATATACCTCCCTATCAAAATAATAATCTCAGTTCTATTTATGTTTACGCATTCTGGCTAAGGAGATGTTTCCTTCTGTTCAAGGAGATGCTATTTTAATAACAATATCAAAAGGCACATATGCCCGCGCGCAATAAAGGAAAATACATACGAAATGGAAAGTGGTCGCATTATTCAACAGCGGCTGCGTATATGCCGGTTTACTTCTCACTGATGAAGTCGCTTTGCATTGGGTCCGTTCGGACCCATCTTATCTACAGGCGAATCCACCCATATTTGTCTATTGGCGACAGACAAGAAACTGCTCAAGGAATCGCTCAATTTACATCGCGTACTAGAGTACCTACTAACTACCCATTGCAAATTTCAAACAAAAAATAGTCTCAGGGCCACAACCATTTCACAGAAACATTTCTAACCAGCTATTATAAGCACTGCCAGACAAAGCTCAAGTTTTTAATTTATAATCGCAGTGTAACTGGGACACATGTCTCAGCACATTTAAAAATTCATCGCTTCCCCATGGACAGACATACTGATGAAGGAGCCACCTGCACATCCCATTAAAAGCTTAAAAAATCACCAAGAAACGACAATAGGGCAGAACTTTTATGCACAGAAAAAGCTGGCCTCATTTTGAGTCGAATATTGACCCTAAATTGAGATGCAGAATTTCTTACTCAAAAAGGACTCAAATTGACGCATGAGCAAAAACAAGCGAAGCTTTTTTCGACGCGCATACGATATTTTGATTAGATTTTGAATATAGAAGCCAAGTCCAAAATTCAATGTAAAAATGTCTATAAATTTGCGGAAAATTATGGATATTTCCGGTCATTTATGGTAATTTTACAAATAAATATGGTAACTTACCATAAATTACCCAACATTCATTTTTTAAAATTTCCATACATTTCCAGAAATTTATGAAAATTGTCGGTCATTTATGGTTATTTTACCGTTGAATATGGTAACTTATCATAAATTACCCAAAATTCATTTTTACAAATTTCCATAAATTTCCGGAAATTTATGAAAATTTTCGGCAATTTGATCAGTTATATGTATATGGTAACTTTCCATAAATAACGGCAAAATTCTATTATCTAGGGAGTAAAAAGTGTAGCTTTAGCCCCGCTTCATAGGCGTTGAAAAGGGTTGAAATCATGCATGTGTCATAAAAAAATATTCCTGATTTAATGACTTGGAAACGCAAAATTGGAAATTATAAGGAAAATCTTTTTTTACGACTTCTTCCAGAATATTTATTCATAATTGTTAATACTGCTGACTTTGAAACGTTGTTACTCGTTCAAAATATGAACCAAAATATTTTTTTTTAACCGCTAGATAGCTCATATGTAATTTCACGTTAAATGACCTGTAATAGAGATATTTTTGAACTTTCGAAGAGAATATACCAAGTGAGAAGTTTTAAAAAAATGCAAGAATTTCTCGAATTTTGTACCTCGACTTCAACTTGTGGTATGACCTAGGAAAAATGTAGCAAAAATCTGTAATTCACATCACACAGTTTTTGAAGTCTTATCTTTAATTTAAACAGAAAAAAAGTTGAAAAAACGTCACGGGTTCTCGCGTAAAGACGAAAAATATCAAAGTCTCAAATGTGAAATTTCAGTCGGTGATTACAGCTGTCGGCTGAATTCATGAAATATAATAAACAAATTGTTATTTTCTAAGCAAATTTTATAA
>CAKNWW010057240.1:0-13292 GCA_932074435.1 Andricus kollari
TACAACTTTCACGGTAAAATTAATACAACAATTGTGAAATTTCAGTGTTAATCGCTGCAAGTTCAGAATTAACAAATCAGTCATGGTAAAACGTTTACAAACCACTTGTAATTTGCAATCACTTTTTTACTGTGTTCGACAAATAATTTTCAATGCTTTTTTAACTTCAAAAAGTTTTAATACCGTGAATCAATCAAGGGTGTTGAAATTGGGAATTCTAAGGAAATTAATAATAATTTTATTCATTGTTCTACATTATGGATTAAAGTTTTTCTTATTCATTCATTTAGTTTAAAGTCTTAATAAAAATAATTAATTTATAATCACTAAAACCATTTCTTTGATTACATTCCTATATCGAACCCTATTCTACCAAATTTATGAAATAACCGAAATAACAGTACTTCAAAAATGCACAATTTAAATTGAAAAATGTATTTTATTTTCTCTTGAAAATTTTAGTGTTCTTGAAGTCTAGTTTCTAATGTTTTTGTCTCATTTTTTAGTAAATTAAAGCTTTCCAAATCATTTATATGATCGATCCGAAATTGTTTTCTAAATAAGAATTGAAAGTAGATCGCACCAAATTTTAATTGATTATTCTCACAATCAGGAAGTTGATGTTTAAAAAGTTGTCTATTCCTGTTATGATTATCATATATTTACGTTTTATAATACAAATATAAAATCTTATTTTTCTTTCTGTCAAGGAGGCATTGAAACATCATCATTTATGTTTTAATTTCAATAAAACACTTAGCTGAAGGAAATTAGTTCTCGGCGCTAATACAGAAATCTTGTTGTTTTCAGGAGAAGACGATTTAGAAGAATCTAGTGGTCCAGTGCCGAATGTTAGCCAAGCAGTAGACGGTTCCTCTGACGCGGAAGAGTCGCAGAGACTGGTAAATGTATTAAACCTTTTTTTCACAATAATCACAACAATTTCAATTTCGCACTCTTTCCTAAAATTGCCCCTTCTTTTCTTTACAGGAGGAAGATGATGATTATGAGCCGGAAGAGCGAAAAAAGAAGAAGGGAAAGAAGCGAAAAGCGAGAAGTGAGGATAAAAAGGGAAAGAAGAAAAAGAAAAAGAAAAAATCTGATTCTGGCGACGTAAGTAGAAATTCAGTCCGTTAAAGTGAAAGATTGAAACTTGCAAAGTGAGACAAACCTCTTTAATTCCACTGACGTAGAAAATAGTTTCATTACATTTTTTCTTCAAATAGTAGTCTCACAGTTTACCCTATTTCTTTTATTTTTACGTTTAATTTCAGTAGGGTTCATAACTTCTAGGAACCCACAACAAATTACAGAGACACTATTAAATGAAAAAAAAGCAAAATAAAATTCGAATTTGGAGTTTGCAAAAACAATCCAGAATTGCTCTATTTTCTATTGAATAAAGTTGAAAAGCCTATTGAAAAAAATTCATTATTTCAGCTGCTGAACTTTTAAAGAATCCAAACTGGAAAAATAATTCAGTACCTTCAAATAAGCATAAGAATATAATGTGAACGTTTGTAAATTTTGAATCTAGCCTGTTTCAAAGTAATTCAAGTGTTTTCGAGAAACTTTACAAAATTAAAAGTTTTTACTTTATTTTTAAAAAAATGTAGAAAATTTCAAATGCTTAATATAAAAAGGAACTTTCTATTTTCGGAAATTAATAATAATAGTCCCTTTTCATTTCGCAGGAAAGCGATTTTGGTGGTGGCGAAAACGCAGACGCAGCGGGCGAGGACAGCGATTTTGCGAGCAACCAAAAGAGCAGAAAGTCCTCGTCCAGGAAGTCTTCTAGCCACAATACATCTGCTTCAGCTCAAAGCCAAGAGCCGTCTACAGGAATGCCCACAATCGAAGAAGTGTGCAATACCTTCGGCTTAACTGACGTACAAATTGACTATTCAGACGCCGATTTCCAGAACCTATCCACGTACAAACTGTTTCAACAGCATGTTAGGCCTCTATTAGCTAAAGAAAATCCCAAGGTACCAATATCGAAGCTCATGATGTTGGTCGCTGCCAAGTGGAGAGATTTCTCCGAAATGAACCCTCACACACAACCGGAAGCGGAAACTTCGTCAGGCAACTTGGAGGAGGAAACCAAAACCTCCAGGTCGAGTCGTGGAGCTGCTGCTCAAGAAGCAGATGATGATGAGGAGGACGAAGAAGACAGTGAATTTTACAAACGAAAATCTCGAGGCTCGAGAGCCAAGAAGGGCAAAAAGGCCTCCAAAGTTCCCACGCTCAAAATCAAACTTGGAAAGCGCAAACGTGGCAGCTCTGTCAGTAATATTTCGGTGAGCAATTGTTCTACATTGATTTTTATAGACATCACACTCTCACTTAAATGCAAACTGAATTAATAGAACCCAAAAAGAACTATTTTTGGTCGATAGTTGATTCTTATTAAGTGAAAAGTCCACTGTTATATTTCTTGGTTGAGATTTCATCTCATTTTGTTAAAAAGTAATCTTTTTTTGCTGGAAAATTCTACTGTTGTGTTAAAAATTCTTCTTTTAGAAAATTCGTTTTTGAGACTTCAACTGTCTCTTTAAAAAATCGTCTCTTTTACTTGAAAGTACAACTATTTGGTTGAAAATTCATCTTTTTGCGTTTAAAAATCAAGTGTTTTCTAAATCATTCGACTTTTTAGCTTGAAAACTCAGCTCTTTTTGTTGAAAATTCAACTATTTTGCTGAAAATGCGATATATTTCGATTGGGGTTGCATGAATGTTATATAATATAATTTTTTTTAATACTGAATGCAATTCTAAAAATTGTAGTACATTTAAAAAAAGTTGGAATACTTCACTTCTGAGAAATAAAATATTTAGAAAGAAAGTATCGAAGACCCATATTCAAACACTCAGACTTTGAAACGTCACATCCTGCAAGACGCTGGACCAATAGACGTTTTCATTTAAGAAAACGAATCTGCGCAAGCGCGAAAAATATATAGCACTTCCGTGATTTTCGTACGTGACGTATGTGAAAATAATAAATATTAACGCAAAAAAAGATTTCGAGCAATTAGAAGTTGAAACACTTCCCACGAAAAAAATGTCTGATTTACCAGGAGAAAAAACATGAAAAAGAAAAAAGGTTGATGCGACCAAGAAGTGCTGTTTTGGAAATTGTAAAAGTGACAGTCGGTAAAACTCATAATTGGAATGTGACTATTATTTTATTTCATTTCCAAATCCCTATTTAATATTTCGAAAGGGCAATATTTCCGATGATGCACTTGAAATGTATATTAAAAACGAAATCATTTGCATTTACTTACGTATTTTGCAAGCTACATGTATTTCAAAACCGACAACCCACTTATAATGGCAGCTATTAATTCATTTTCAACTGCATTTCTTTGAAAATGCTTCATCAACCTTTTTTTTATATATGTTTTTATCATTACAGATAATTTCAGTTTTATGTAAGGCACTAATTTTCTACTGTTCCAACTATGCCACTATACAGTATACACGATGTAAACATAACCTGCATTCTGCATAACGTTCAACAAGTTGTTGCTTTTTCCCTTTAGTAAATTGTTTTCTGCACATGAACCACCTTTTTAACTGGCAAATAGTGTTTTCGTCCACCTTTTTATACTTTAATTCAGTACCTGGTACATCTTTTTCATTCAATTTCACATTAAAACTTGATGTCACAGTTTACATTTTTACGACATAGTTCGAAACTTTTAAATGCCCGCTAAGTATCATGGCGGCGCCTAAGCTTCCGCTCTTAAATGAAAAGGTCTATCAGAAAAATGGTATGCAGTGGCTCCACTGACTAACAATGTATCCAACCTCAAAGTAATATTACTTCGTGTATCAAACTTACAGCTGGCGACAAAATTTGTGACCATCCACATGTCGACTTTTGACACATTCGCACTGCCACATGTTACAAATTACGGTTTTAGTGAAAATCTAATAATTTTTAACACCTTTTTGGGCCCTTGTTCATACTTTTTGAACTCGTTTAAAATAATACACGTAAAAATAGGTTCAACTGCGCTAATTAGACTGATGTTTACTTCTGACGGTGGCCCAATCAGAACGCCATCTCTTCCCGCAAAAATTTGAAAAGTATATTTTTTAAACATTAAAAAAAATTCAAACTTATTTAAAAAAAAAAACGTTCCTCAAGTAATTATATTCAATTTTTAGTGCTGTATTTCGCCAGGGAAAAATATTTGAAAATATGTAACAACACAATTTAAAGCGTTTCATGTACAGTTCAGTGTGGCACCTAAACTAATTTTATTTAAAAGCATTTATTCCCCTATTTTCGTGAAAAATTTCACATCTTCCCCTGTTTTAAGAGCATTTTGGTATGAAAATTGTGTTTTTATCATTTCTTTATTACCATCTCGAAATCCAAGTCTTTTAAATGTATTAAGTTTAAGGGGTAATTGCTAAACAGTTGAACAATTGAGACATTGAGATTTTCGAGAAAAAAAAAAACAAATTTCCAAACTCTCTAAAATATATGTATATATATATATTTTTTAATTAAAGGTAAACCAATAGAGTATGAAAATATAAACTACGATAAAACAACAAAGTTTCAAAAGTCTTTTAAAAATCTACGCAGAACAGATAAAAGTATTTTAAAATATGTGAAAAATAAATATTTTCACGATTTATTTGATTTTGACGTCAGTGTTTCAACACATTCTCTTACTTCATAGTATGATAAATTGAATTTTTACGGTATAAAACTAGATAACCAACAAAATCGGAATATTTCATGAGAGCGAAATAACATTCTGTAAATCGAATTGACTATTTAAAGATAAAACAAAAGTTGATTCCCGAGCTGAAGTGTTTCTGAATCAAACCAAAAAAGTACGATTAAAAAAAATTATCCAGTTCCGAGAAATAGAATGTGGAAGTTGACAATCTCAAAGTGACAGGAAACTAAAATTCGAACTGGCTCAGTTGCGCATCACGATAAAAAGTGCAATTTTCATTTTAAACAAAAAATACAATCTTTCTTCTGAGATATTGAGCTGCTAAATTGGGAGGAAGTGAGGTATATTAGGAAAAGTTAACCAATTCCGAGTAAATCATTCAAGAATTTGGTGGTTCAAATTTCATGGGTTTGGAAAAACGTCTTTGGGTAGCAACTAAAAATCGATTTTTTTTTAATTTAAAAAATAATAATAGAAACTTGCTCTCGAGACATGGGGAATCTGAATACGAACAAAAAAGTTTTTAGCCAAAAAGATTTAAGATTTTATGTTGGAATTTGATCAGTACTTTAGTGTTGAAAAAAGTGGCAAATACTTTTAGGACGAGAGGAATATGGCTAGAAAAAGGTTTACACAAAGATAAGAGGTTAGGTAATTAAAAGAAAGAAGATGGGAGACAAGTGCAGAGTCAGTTTTTTGGTTTTTAATTACCAATATATTTGATTTTTTAAGAATTTTGTATGCAAGAAGCTCATTTTCGGCAAAAATGTTGATTATCTAGTTCTGTCCTGCAACCCTTCAATTATTATGCAGCGTCACTACTATCGGCGAGAAAATTCGAGTTAATGAGCCTGAAACGAATATGCCAACAAAAAATGTAGAGCTTACTGACCCAAAAACTTGATAAAAAGTAAGGAAATTTGACAGCTTTCAACGACAGTGAACTTTGGAGCATAGTTTTTTATTGAAAAAATAATAGGAAAAATCTGAAAACATTTACTGGTACTTAAAACATTCCTCAACAAGTTGCCGTAGAAAAATTGGGAGAATATGACAAATCATTCGTTTTTTGTACATAAATATACAACTGAACTATCTTTAGTTCTGATGAAGATAATGAAATGATTTAAATTAGAGGTAATTTGTTGAACTATCTGTAAATGTTTACAATTTGAAAGAACTATGTGCTTCTTTTTCTCTTCGTGCAAATTACTATATTTAAAGACAGTTTTTTATATTGGAAAGCAAGTGTAAGAAGCCAGCGGGGTGCCTTTTTTAGTGGGATTGTCCTCATTTTTCCTCAGCATGTGCTTCCAGTTTTGCTGAGGAAAGACGAGTCGTCGATTTATTACAAGCCAATCAGAAGCTGAGAAATCTTTTAAATTTATTAACCAATACATGGCGCACTGGCGCAGGCAATAAAATTGTCTACTAATGACAACATGCGAGACAAGCTCAGAGAAATTTCTTGTGCTGTTTTTTTCTGCCTTATTGCTGATATTTGTTGATCAGTTTTTTATTTATAAACACGTTTGTTTAAATACGTATTAGGGTCTTGCGTTTTTACAGGGGTCCAACGCAGTGGAAGAAAACAATCCCTGTCATTTCCCCGTTTACTCCCAGATCACAAAAAATTTTTTTGCTCAATGCTGAAATTGTTTTCATTTGAAGTAATTAAATCAAAACTGAACTGAAAATTAAACTACTCAAAGTAGATCTCTTTTGAATTTCAAACTTTTAAAATTGAAGCTTAAGAAATTATCAATTCAAACGTTCAATAATTTACCTGTATAAAATAGCAGCTCTCAACATTATAAAATTTTTTAAATTAAATGCCGCTAAAATACAAAATTTGAAACTTGTATTAATTGAACAGTTGATATTTCTGGTTAAAAAATATAAATCCATGTTAATCAATACATTTAAAAATGTTAAAAGTTATATCATTTTGAAGTAATTTTGAGTTAAAAAAAAAAATTGAACGATTTAAAATTTCGTTTAAACGTAACGCTCTTTAAATTAGAAGTTAAATTTTTTTATTATAAGTCGTTTGAAATCAATAATTATTCAACTGTTATGCATGCATCAAAATAAACAAAATTTAACTTACAAATTAAAAATTGAACAAAATGAAGTAATTAAAATTGTAACACTCAAAGTTTTTTTTTTTTTTAATAACGTTTTATTCAGTTTAAACTAACGTTTGAGTCTGTACATTGTTTAATTCTGAACAGAGTCAGAATCGTCGTGTAAAATAAATTTCCTGGGTTTCCGGATCACAAAAATTTCCGGACATTTCACGGTTCGGCTGTCACCCTATTTTTAAATTATTAGTTTTGGGTAAAAAGTTCAAAATTAAAAAAGGTCGAAAAATGCATTTTTTCAATAAATTCCTTTCATGCTTTTATTAACATCAGAGAATTGATTTATTCTGACAAATTTTTAATTCAAAGTTTTTTTCTTCATATTTTACTTTTTATTAATATTAGTATATTTTTAGTAGTTTTTGTACTATTTGTAATCAACATGTAAAGTGGGAGATTTGCCAATTAAATTGCTTAAATTAACTTTTTAATACCATTTTTTCAATATAAACTACCAACAAGAAGTATGGGACTACCTGGTTTTTGTTAGTTACATAATATCATCTAATTTTAAAAATAAATCAAATTGCATTTTTTTTGCCTGCAGTAGGATGAATATATAACATTTCTGCGTTCAATGATACGTGCTTCAAGTATTTTTTACCACACTTTCAGAAATATTGCAAAAAAAAGTCTGAATAAAAACATTTTCTTGGGCTTATTCTAAAGATAAATTTCCATAGAATTTAATCGAAGTTTTGACAAAACTGTGCTGATTTTTCCTTGGATTCTGCCAAGATCTGAGCTTAGAAAAAGTAAGTCGTAATAATTTTCAAGGATCTTTTAATACTTTTTAAAATAATAATGATGTGCGAAATGGGGGCATAAAGCACAAGAAAACCCCGGGAAAAGCATTGAAAAACATTATTTCGCTAGACACCCTGGTTATCTGGAATCAGCGTTGACGAATTTTCGAGTTTTATGACAAACAAAAAAAATCAAAATATAAGTGATATACTTAAATCTCAAATATTAAACAAATAGTGTCAATATTATTTAGCAATGTTTCATTTTAAATTCGTAGGTTGGGACAGGTGCATGACAGGACATTTTGCGTACTTTTTATTTACAATTTATAAATGAAGTCGTCTAAAATGTCGAAACTTAACTAAATGTTGCCTTGATATAAGTACTTTACTGAGATAATTTTTAGAACACATTTATTATTCAGAGGAAAAGTGGAAAAAGACTAGGACTTAAAATGATAAACTTGTTGGCAATCACCCTAAAAAGTGGTCAAATTTAAACGTTTTTAATTCATTACCTTGATTTGAAAGATTCTTTCGATTTAAGCAGGCCTCACAGCCCGGTCCCTATATCCCCTATTGTACCCTATATTCAGTTAAGGTCCCTAAAGTACCCTATTTTCAAGATTTAGTCCCTATGGTACCCTATTTGCAGCCCATTATGCAACCTTAAAAAAATTTATAATAAGATTAAAGCTTCCAAGAGTCAAGGATTTTGAAAAAAAGTAACAAATCAGGGAATTTCTGTAAGAAGTAACTAAAAAATAATCAGGGCTGCTATACAGTCACTATTAGTCACTTTTTGTCTCAAATCACTTTTTGAAATAAAAAGATCACATTAAGTCACTTTTCTTTCAGTAACTGAACTGATGGGCTAATCACTATTCAATTCAGGTCTATATCTATTTCTGAATTGTCTTGAATCCTTTTAAAATATTTCAGGGTATTTTTAAAGATTCCGAGAAATTTTTAATATATTTCAATAATTTAAAGGGATTTTAAAGATTTTAGGGGTATTTTTAAAACTTCTAAGGCATTTTCAAGATCTTTTAATCTGAAATATTTTAGGGAATTGTAAAAGGTTCCAAAGAATTATTCATTAATTTCATTAATTTGAAGGGATTACAAAGTATTACAGGACCTATAAGGTTTTAAGATATTCTAAAAGACTTGACGTTGTTTTATAAGTTTTCCGAGGATTTATATTATTTTAAGGGATTTTAATAGCTCTCAAGGTATTTTAATCAGTTTTCCGGGATTTCTGTAAATATCATCATAGAATTTAACGGAATTTTATAATATTATAGTGGATTTTAATGAATTTATTCACGAGAAGTGAGGTATTTTGTAGGATCTTAAACGATTTTAAATATTGTAGGGAATCTTAAAAGATTCTAAGGAATTTTTAGTTGATTTGAATATTTTGAAGGGATTTCAAAGAGTTTAAAATATTTTAGGATATAGAATTTTCTAGAAATTTGGAAGATATGAAACGGTTTTACAGAACCTATAAGGTTTTAAGATATTTTAAAAGATTTCACGGGGTTGGTATATTTTATTAAATTTCCCGGAATTTATTCAAGAGAAGTGAGGTATTTTGAAGTAGATATTTGAAGATATTTGAAATTATTTTTTGGAATTCATCCTGAATTCTTTTAAATTCTTTTGAATTTTTTCAATTCATTAGAATTCTTCTAAATATACTCAATTCAGTGGATTTTTTTCACGTTTAAAAATTTTTCATTTAATTGATCCTGAGCATCAATTGATAAAATGATAAAGAGTTGAAATATTTTAAGGTATTTTTTCAAATTCCTGAGCATTTTCAAGAGCTTAAAAAAATTCAAGGGATTTCAAAAGATTGGAAAGGATTTTAAATATTTTACATTATTTTAAAAGATTAGAAAGGAACTTTTAATTGATTTCAATAATGTAATGGGATTTCAAAGGATTTGAAATATTTTAGAAAATTTTAAACGATTCCCGGAATTTTTTTATTCATTTCCATAGTTTGCAGGGATTTCAAAGACTTTAAAATATTTTAGGGTATTCTAAAAGATTTTAAGGCATTTTCAAGAGATTGAAGGAGATTTAAAAGTTCTAAGTGATTTTAATATTTTAATGTATTTCAAAGAATTTATTCTCAAGAAGGGAGGGATTTCGTAGGGTTTCAAAGATTTGAAGAGATTTTCAAATCTTTTTTGGAATTCACCCTGAATTCTTCTAAATTCTTTGGAGTTCTCTTCAATTTTTTTAATTTACTTGAATTCTTCTAAATTAACTCAATTCGTTTCAATTTAATGGGATTTTTAAAATTTTTATTTAATTTATCCTAAATTCTTTTAACCTCGCCTTGAATTCTTAAAAATTTCTTCAAATTCTTTTGAATGCCCTTGAATTTTTCTAAGCTCATTTCAAATTTACTGAATTTAATTAAGTTTATTCATATCTTTACATTGTTTTCAATTCATTTGCAGTTTTTTAATTCACCTTGAATTTTTATGAATTCCATCGAATTCTTCTCGTTTACCTTAAATTCCTCTAAATTCATTCCAAGTTTACGGAAATCAATGGATTTTTTTTTTTTTTAATGTTTTCCAATTCTTTTGAATTTAACATGAATTGTTCTGAAATGTTATGATTTTATCCTGAATTTTTTACCCTTTGAGCGTGACAAAAAGTACCCTTTGGTCCCTATATTTTACCCCATAGGGACTGTGAGGCCTGTTTGAGGAATGAGGTCCTTGACATGAGATGTTCATATATTAATTTTTTGTTTGATATTTGATTTTGCAGGACGAGGAAGTTGAGGGTGGGAGTGGTGGCGAATACAGAGATTCAGACGTGGAGTTTGAGCAGATGTTGGCGGATGCAGAGGAGCCAACAGGCGAGGAAGGTTCTAAAGGTGCCGAGGAAGCCGCTGCTGAACCACCAACGGATCCTCCAGTTCGCAGAAAGGCGAAGACAAAAATTGGGAACAAGAGCAAGAAGAAAAAGAAGACAAAGACGACTTCGAAATTCCCCGATGGAGAGGAAAGTGTCCAGGTAGAGTTAAGCTGCTTATGGCTTGTGCGTTCGTTGCTGTTTCAAACGCGTGCTTGAAATCAATGGCTGTTGACATTTCTCATGCCGAGGTTTCCAATCTCTGATGGATGGAGATCATACACTCTTCCTGCTTACTAATCATTACATTATCAATTATGAATGATTTTGGGCTTCAATTTATTCGAAAGACACGTATAGCTTCTAGATTTCCCTATATATATGTTTCATGTTTTTATGTTAGCGATATGAAAGATGCATGAATATCTGTTATCATGTTTTCAATTATTTACACGTGCGCATATGACGGGAATTACAGAAATATTTAATCTAAAAATGAAACAAGAACGCATATCATTTGTTGCTTAGCTCTGCCTCAAAAGCATTAGTATTTATTTTTTACTACTTCTTGATATGTTATATGTCGCATGTGCTGAATTTTAAATAGTTTATGCAGGGTTGCTACAGAATGAAAAATATGACAGATTCGTGACTTTTTTTTTAAGTTTCTGGAAATTTTTTTTGATCATTGTATTTGTTGTCCATTTTAAGATTTCAATGATTTTAGTACTTTGCAGCGGATTTAACAATTCCAGAAAGGTGAGAGTTAATTTGTGTTTTAATAACTACAAAGGGGCATGGAAATTGTATTAAAAAAATGTTTTGTTTTGTATTAATTTACAGCCTACAAATTCCAGAGCATTTCAGTTGAGAAATCTAAAAATGTATTGAAAAATATTTCCATTTTTAAAAGAGCTTTAACTTTCTTAAGCTTCAAGATTAAACTTAATTTTTTTAAATTCTGAAGTATGATTGTCTTTCAATTTTGAAAACTTCGAAATCTGAAAATTTGGAGGTTGTAAGTTTTAACATTATGATTGTAAAATATTTTACATTTGAAAGCCGAAAATGTGAACGTTTTACGTTTTGGAATGGATCCAATTTCAGTCCTATGAAATCTCGCAATATACTCGAAATGTTATGAATTTCAAAACGTTTAAATTGGAACTCTGAAATTCGAATTTTGTGGCTACACATCAGAATATAAAGTCATTTAAATTAAAAACCCTGTCTAATTTTGAGACTAATGAGCGTTTTAGAATTTTCGAGAATACCAGAGTAAAAGCCGTCTTTTCGCAAGGCATCAAATTCTAACAATGCAAATTTTTGAAACTTTAAACTTCTTATGATTGAAGTTAAACTAATTTAAAAAAAATGCAAAGTCCAAAACGTACAGAAATTTAGCTCGCTTTACATTTGAATGACTTAACTTTTCGAAACAATAATTTTTTAAATCTTTAAAACATGTATGTGGAAAAATTTGGCAGAGTTGAAATTAGAAGCCTTAGATTTGGACGATATTAAAGTTTTTGAAAGATTTTGATATCCATTAAATTGTACGATTATAAATTAACAGGGAAAGTTATTTAAATTCTGATTGTTAATTTCCAATTCAAAAGCTGTTTTGACCTTGAAAGCAAACTGCATTATTTAAATCTCATTTTGAACAAGTTTCACTAATTTGTTTTATTATTGTTAATCATTGTACAATTAATGAAACTATTCAAATGATCAAAATTCTTGAAACGCCTGCCAAATTTGCATTTATGAATAATTAATTTTGCCCTAGAAAACTAATGGAATTTTGTAGCAATCCTCTTTATGGAGCAAGAAAGTACTTGCTTCGTAGCTATTTATTTTCAGATTGCACAATACGGTTTCAAAATTGGTGACATTAAGTTCTCCAAAATGACCGAAAATTGTCTTTCTTTCCGTAGACTGACCATCAAGATTACTGTGAAGTTTGTCAACAAGGTGGTGAGATTATTCTTTGCGACACTTGTCCAAGAGCTTACCATCTTGTTTGTCTAGAACCCGAATTGGAGGAAACACCCGAAGGAAAATGGAGTTGTCCACACTGCGAAGGAGAAGGTATTACTTTTATTTATCTCATATAAATAATAAACCCAATTTAAAATTAAACAAGTGTAAAATTTCTATTAGTACACTTGGCTCCCAACCGTAATTTTCATTCAACCAAAATTCAATCGGCCTTTTTGCAATCTGTAAATTACCCCTACATTTCCTACAGGAGCTGCAGATGATGACGACGAGCACATGGAGTTTTGCCGAGTTTGCAAAGACGGAGGTGAACTTTTATGCTGTGATAGTTGCACAAGTGCATACCACATCCACTGTCTGAATCCTCCTCTAATCGAAATCCCCGACGGGGACTGGAAGTGTCCAAGATGTGGCTGTCCCCCGATTATGGGTAAAGTCGCGAAGATCTTAACTTGGAGGTGGAAAGAATGTGAAGATACACCTTCGGAGGAGCCTTCAACCAGTAAAGCAGCTCCTAGGAAACGCAAGACGCGAGAGTTTTTCGTCAGATGGGCAGATATGTCCTACTGGCACTGCGACTGGATCTCTGAACTCCAACTCGACGTGTTCCACCCTCTCATGTTTAGGAACTACATCCGAAAATACGACATGGACGAGCCACCAAAACTGGAGGAACCTTTGGACGAGAGCGATAGTCGTTACAAGAGGCTTCAATGCCAAGAAGGTAATGCCGAGAGGGACGAATTCAACCTCGAGGAACGCTACTACCGATACGGAGTTCGTCCTGAATGGTTGATTGTCCACAGAGTAAT
>CAKNWW010057486.1:0-11483 GCA_932074435.1 Andricus kollari
TTTGTTTCTGAAGATATTCTCTAAAATTCTATTCGTGGGAGTTTTATTATAAAGAAGTCAGCCAATTATTACATAAGAAGATTATTAATACGCGGCCGGCGTGAACAATGCAAAGCACTAAGAAGAACAGCAGTGGGACTCCGATACCGTTTCGAAAGTCGAACTGATCTCTTTTTCTAACGCATGGAGATAGAAAAAGAGGTTGGTTCAATTTTCGACTTCGAAACAGCAACAGAGTCCCACTGCAGAAATCGATTCCCGGCGTCGAGAGTCGATTTCGGAGTCGAATTCCGAGCCTCGAGAGTCGATTTTGAGCTCGATTACGGTAAGCGGAGTCGACTCCAAAAACTCGATTCTCGAGCGCAAGGAATCGAATCCACCGAAGAATCGGGCTCAACTCCGGGATCCTTAGCAGAGCAGGCCTCGGCAGCGAGGGGAAGTTCGCAAATTGCAGCTCTTTTAACAGATGTGGATCGCTCGCTTCGTCTCTCCCACCACGACTCTCTCCTCTACTCTAAGTGTTCGCGGTGGTGGTACATTCTGACGTCATAGAACCAGGTCTTGAGTACCGCAGTGGGAAGGGTTCTTTTGGGGTGACTGAGATAAGAAATTATTTTATTTTTAATATAATTGCTTATGAACTTCATGATGTATAATTTAAGAAATATTAATTATTAATAATATAATTTATAAATTAATAACATTGAGCATATTGGGTGTATAAATGAAAGTAATCAATAGAAAAAAGCATGACATGTTAGGAGGCATATATTTATTGATCATATATATTATATACTTATGTTTTGATATCTCCTTAAATGCAACAAACATTATTTACTGAAAGTAAATAGTTAATAAGAAAAATACATTCGGAGGGTATACCGTGTTTAACATTCTTAAAATGATCGCAAATATCGTTGTAAATAAATACATTTGGAGTAACCAATAATCATGTATAAACCGGTGCACATCGTGATTTTCGCAAGTATTAACTAGCTGTCACAGTTTCAGTGAAAACTGTCTTGAAATTAATGCGAATACAATTGTAACTATATAAATATAAGAAAATTAGCACATTTGTCATGAAAGCTGCAGTATTTTACGTACAAGCAAACTGAAATTTTACATTTCAAAACATCCTATTAAAATTGAAGATTTTAGTCCTAAGATTCGATTGGGCTTTGGTATACTCTTCAAGTGTCCTAAAATGAAGTTCGAGCTTGTTAGCCAGCCATTTTGGATAAAAATTCAAAAAGTGAGCGCTTTTTCAAAATTTCTGAGACCACTTTTTTGAAATTTAAAAATTCTATGTACGGATATTCACACTACTCAAATATACAAACAATTTATCCCAATGACTTTTTTCGATAAAACAAAAAGTATTGGATTTACAGCACTTACAAAATCCCAAAAAAGAAACGAAAATGAACATTTTTAAGCCAACCAACGCACGATATGCAAAAAAAAAAGAATAGAAGAAAAATTATCTTTTTGAAGACCCTACAATTTTTTTATAATACTTTTTCTTATTTTCTTGAAAAATCGAAAATTCAAATTTTTATCGCACAAAAAAATAATGAAAAATCAAAAATTCAATTTTGCGGTCTTTTTTTCGTTTCTTTTTTGGGATTTTGTAAATGCTGTAAATCCAATACTTTTTGTTTTATCGAAAAAAGTCATTGGGATAAATTGTTTGTATTTTTGAGTACTTTTTGAATTTGCATCCAAAATGTCTGGCTAACGAACCCAACCTTCATTTTAGGACACTTGAAGAGTATAGCAAAGCCCAATCAAATCTTAGGACGAAAATCTTCAATTTTAATAGGATGTTTTGAAATGTAAAATTTCAGTTTGCATGTACGTAAAATACTGCAGCTTTTATGCCGAATGTGCTAATTTCCTTATATTTATTTAGTTACAATTCTATTCGCATTAATTTCAAGACAGTTTTCACTGAAACTGTGACAGCTAGTTACTACTTGCGAAAATCACGATGTGCACCGGTTTACACATGATTATTGGTTACTCCAAATGTATTTATTTACAACGATATTTGCGATCATTTTAAGAATTTGAAACACGGTATGACGCTCCGAATATATTTTTCTTATCTACTATTTACTTTCAGTTAATAATGTTTGTTGCATTTAAGGAGATATAAAAACATAAGTATATAATATATATGATCATTAAATATCGACGCCTCCATTCAATATGAGTCTATGTGCTGACAGCGCCCTGTATGAGACTATTCCCTATGCTTATACACAGCGCATAGTCTCATACACGGCGCTGTCAGCACATAGTCTCATATTGAATGGAGGCGTCGATATATGCCTCCTAACATCTTATGCTTTTTTTCTATTGATTACTTTCATTTATACATCTAATATGTTCAATGTTATTATTACGACAGGACCCAGCACTTGTGTGAAACGAATAAATATTTACTTACTTATTTAATAACTATAACCGATCGCCCCTTTAACTTAGAGCCGGACTCTCTCCCACAAGAGGGCCTAGCACGGATATGTTTCGAGTAATAATTCGTATTATGTGAACTTAATTTTTTTTAGTCCATTTAGCTTAGAGCCGGACTCTCTCCCACAAGAGGGCCTAGCACGGATGTGTTTCAAAAAATAATTCGTATTATTCGAACATAATGTTTTTGTTCGCACTCCTTTTAACTTAGAGCCGGTCTCACTCTCTCTCACGAGAGGGCCCAGCACTGGTTTCAAACGCATAAATATTTGCTTGTTTATTTAAAAAGTATAAACAATCGTTCATTTAACTTAGAGCCGGACTCTCTCCCACGAGAGAGCCCAGCACTTGTGTCAAGCGAGTAAATATTTACTTATTTATTTTATAAATATAAACGAACGTCCCTTTAGCTTAGAGCCGGACTCTCTTTCACGAGTGGGTCGAGTCGAACAGTGCTTCCATATGTCCTCACACGAAACCGAAAGACATGGTTTTATATTTGATGTAGTGCTACAATAAATTTAACCTGTCAAAAATTTGTTAGCGCATCAAATTAAAAAGACCTTATTATAAAAGTAAAAAATGCTTATTATAAAGGCAGTGTCTACGAGTACCAAAAAAATCCGGCTATTTGTAAAAAATTACGGTACGAATAGTCCCTTTACAGGTCTTGCTATTCGTACCGAAATTTCAGTACACGTAGCCACTACCTATAATAAAAGACTTATTATTTAAATTGTAACGTGCACTCCTCTAGTGATTACATGTATTTGAGTGATTATAAATATGATTCAGTGAGAATATTGCCTAAAATAGATGGAAAGGTATTCAGAGCAGTGCAAGAGTTTTACTAAAATTATGGACGAGGCATACGACATTTTGGAACAAAATATCACATTTAAAGAAATTGACTTTTGGTTGGAATTTTAAAAGCAAGAAATCGGAAATTCAAAAATTTACGAATAAGGATAAGGAGTCGAATTAGAAACCCATGAGAATTTAAATAGCTTTTTGGATGATGCGAAAAAAATAATTATTGCACGAATAAAAAATACTTTGAAAATTATTAACTATTATTTTAGTCAACGTTGAAGAGTGTCAACAAAAGAAGTGTAATTGGAAAATAAAAGAAATTATGATTTTAAATTTGAATTTCAATAAATATACACTGTTATAAATTGCTGGCTTGTAAACTTACATGTACGACATCTTATCCAGATTTCAGTAATACGAACTGAAAATACAATGAAATCAAGTTTCCTATTAATTTACATGATATCCCAAAATTTAAGAAATTAAATAATTTGAGTATAAATATTTATGGCATAAAGTCTTATGCAAACAATAAGAAAGCAGAACTTGCTCCGCTTTATTCAAGCTAAGTTTTCGGTTTTTGCTAAGCCACTCTATGATCTACTAAAAAATGGTGCCGTATTCAAGTTTGGAGAAACTGAAGTAAACGTTTTTGAGTCTTTAAAAAACAAAATGGTGCACGCGCCCATTTTAAGTATTTATAATCCTAGAAGCGAGACTGAACTCCATTGCGATGCAAGCAAGCTAGGATTCGGTGCTGTGTTGCTCCAAAGACAGGCTGATTTACATTTCCATCCAGTTTTTTATTTTTTAACACGAACCACTGAAATAGAAAGCAAGTATCATAGTTTTGAGGTTGAAACTCTGACTATTGTTTATGTCCTTCGACGGTTTAGAATTTATTTACAGGGTATAATGTTTAAGATTACACAGCTACACAAAAAAAAGTGGTCTGTCCGGAAGACAAGACCCCCCTGCCCTTATGTTTTCGGGGTCGCTGAATCCGAATCCGGGATCAGCGTAACGAAGTTGGCTATTTTTATAAGGTCATTACAAGGTCAAATGTCGACAGGGACGTGTGAGTGGGTTGAACCATAGTTCCTATATGTTTTTGGGATCGCTGAATCTGAATCCGGAGTCAGTTTAACCCCATAATGTTAGCTTCAAGGTCAATCCAAGGTCGAATGGTGATAAAGACGTGTGATTGGGTTGAACCATCATTCCTATATGTTTTTGGGATCGCTGAATCTGAATCTGGGGTCGGTTTAACTCCATCAGGTCAGATTAAAGGTCATTCCAAGGTTAAATGGGAACTGGTACGTGGAAATGGGACTGATCCATGTCGATCATAGAGATTGGCAAAATCTTGTGGTTGTCATTACATTTATGGTCCGCACTTCTTGGTAGTGTGGGGATCTTAGTCGCATCACTACAATCATCCTGACATATATAATATTCAATTATACCTTGCGTATAATTGTACATTATACAAAATCAACTTTGTCATTATAATAATGCCACCAAGGGACCCACTAAAATCCACCACCCTTTCTCCTTGGCATTGCTCCCCCCGGAACCGCTTTCGCATTACTTCAGGGGGTGCCGTTTCTTTGCCTGCTAGGGCTTCTGCTGGTCTTCTTCTTTGTCTTCTACTTGTCCCAACTAAGATGCACGCATCGTCCTCAGTATGTGTGGTGGTACCGCACATCGGGCTCGTCGGCTTTCGACATCCTGGTTGCGAGTGATAGGTTGGACTGCCTCTCTATGCTGCTTCTCTTTTTCGCCGTGCCTCTCGGAACGTGAGGCATCTCATGGTCCCCGGAAGATGGTCTGTCCGGGGTCCTCCCTCTTTTCCAGCACACAGGTAACACTGTGGCCTGCTATTGCAGTCCGCAGCTCTGTGTCCTTCTTCGCCGCATCGCCAGCAACACTTTGTCCGATCTGGACCTTCGCATTTCGCTGCCAGGTGGCCATAGCCATGGCAGCGATAGCACCTCGTGATCTCCGTCTTCTTGCGCACCCTGCGAGAAACCCATCCCATCTTCAGGTGTCCTGTTTTAATTAGCCTTGCGGCCAGCTCCTCACTTATCTCCACAAAGGCCTTCAGGGTTCCCCTGTAGACCTTTTTTGGCATGCATACTCTAACGTCTACCAAGTGGTTCTGTTTAAAGTGTGCCCTGAGAGCCTCCTTTATCTCCTCTTCCTCCGTCGTTTCGTCGAGATCTAAGATCTCGACTTCGGTGCGGGGGACGAGCTCGCGCACGTTTCCCCTTTCTCCTACTGCTTCTTTGATTGCCGAGGACAGTTTGGTCCTGCCCTCTGCCTCGCTTCGCACCCCAATGAGGGCGTCACCACTCCTTTTCTGCCTAACACCCTTGATTTTAACACCAAGGGTGTCGGGCTTGATTTTGCTGTTCAGGTCCTTCAGGACCTGCGCGTAGCTTTGCCCCTGAGCCGGCTTCACCAGAACTGCTTCCGGTCGGGCGCGTCTCGGGGCCTCCTTCTTCTTCTTCTTCATTGGTTCAGAGGGAGATTTCGCCATCTGTTCTTCTTGCTGCCTCACTGGTGTCCCTGCTCCAACAAGTCTGGTCTTCAGCTTTTTTACCGATGGTCTTCGGGTTGCGGTCTCCTGGGGACTCAGAGTAGGCTCTCTCACTCTCTTACCGAGAGCGGGGTCTGCTTCCGTCTGTGTTGCCTTGGCAGCCGTATCCTTTCGGCCTGCTGACTTCTTGGCCTCTCGTACCTTCTTGGCGAAAAGCTCACCAATCTGGTACTCGAAGCTGTTGAACCAACTGTCGGTCCAACTTGCATGCCCCTTCATTTTCTCGATGAGCTCAAACGCGTCATCAAGCCCCGTTGTGATTTGCTTGTGGATGCCTCGTTTCGATCCACAAAAATCCTCCATTTTCTTCAGGATGTTCTCCATCTTCAGAATCAGGCTGACACCTTCCTCCATCGCATCCTTGAATCCCATCTTATGGCCTCTTGCCTCACTTCGCAGACTAGTGTCCGGCTCCTCCGTCACGTCTAGTTCTCCACCAAACTTCTCCTCACAAATGCTCTTCTCAGGAATATAGGAAATCTCCAATTCCTCCACAGAGCTACTTCCGTCACTCTCCAACTCCTCGATACGACTACTTTCTAGTTTTGGTTTTTGATTCGGCTTCATGTTGTTCTCACGAGTAGCTAGGGAAAGATCGGTCAGCCCCCGCAGAGCCCCGCATGCGGGAGTAAGGTCTCAATACTCTAGGGGGCGACCTGGTATCCTAGAGACACCGTTTGCAACACCACACCCTGGTGCCATTCAGCCTGCAGCACGGTTGTTAACGCCTTGGCTTGGGAGCTATTCCTTCGGAACTGCTTATTGAGCTGTGTAACCGTATTCAGCAGAAACCCTCGGTATAGGGCCCACCTATCCGCAACCCGGGGACGCGCCCGGTAGCCTGGCCAATTTGATTGTAAGTCAAAATCGCGATGCAAAAATCTGTGAGTTGCGCGATAAACTTCAAAAATCTGATGATCGTTTGTATGAAATGAGAAACGGGGTGATTTACCTCAAATGTGATGACAAAATATTATTTTAAGTACCGGGAAAAATGGAACACCACGTGATGAGAAAATACCACGATGAATTAGGTCATTTTGGTTGCAAGAAAACTACTGAAGCGACACTTAGAAATTATTGGTTCCCCGGATTGCGAGATAAGGTTAAGATTTATATTGCTACTTGTCTCAAATGCATTGCATTTTCTCCACCCACGGTTAGGAAGGAGGGATACCTAAATCCAATCCCTAAATGAGACATTCCGTTCGTAACGTATCACATTTACCATTTTGGTCCGATTGATAGGAGATAAAGTGTTTGATCGGACATTTCGATAATTACAGTAGACCAAAAACTTTGATATCAGATAGGGGTACCTGTTTCACATCTGAGGAATTTCAAACCTTTACGCGTGAGAATAACATTATTCATATCAAGGTTGCAACAGCAACCTTGTCCCAGTCAGAGGCTGAGTTTGCTTTAAATAACACCACTCATAAATCTACGGGAGAAACACCAAGGAAGTTACTTTTCGGTGTGAATCAAAGAGGTAAAGTAATTGATACTATTGGTGAATTTTTAGAGCAAGCTAGGTCCAAAGAAGAAATACGCGATTTAGAAGAACTTAGATCGAAAGCCAAAGATGAGATCGAGAAGTTACAGAAATATTATAAAGAACACTTCGATAAAAAAGCGAAAAGAAGCGTATAAGTATAAAGTAGGCAATTATGTGGTGATAATAAACCACGATTCGACACCTGGGGTTCCGAAGAAAATTATTCCGCGTTGGAAGGGTCCCTACGAAATAGACAGGGTTTTGAGAAAAGATCGCTACGTCTTGAAAGATGTTGAAAATTTTCAAGTTACCCAAAGACCGTATAGAGGGACTTGAGAGGCATGTAATTTAAAGCCCTGGTGTCCAGATTAATTTTTGTATTGTCAAAATAGGTTTTAGATTCCGCTCATCGTTTTGTAATCTTATTATATAAGGCGATATAAGTTAATCCGGCTATAATTGTACTTCGATCACTTTCAGTTTCGCTCGAGGACGAACTGTTGTCAGAATGGCCGAACTCTAAGGAATATTTGAAATCGTGAACATAATATTGTATAGATGTCGCTATTAAGGGCACGACTACCGCGCCCTCCTCCGAACCAGAAGACAGTCTCGTTTGAGCTGCGTTACGCATTATATCACGATCCTTCGATATTTTCTAATAAATAGTTATTAATGTGCATAAGTGTGCCTTATTTAACCCGCTAACCATCCCTCACAAAGCCTACAACTCATCTTCCATCTCAGTTTACTATTTTGCGTGGATCAAAGATTTACCGCTATTGGTAAAATCATAAATTACAAGTTCTAAATGTCGCAATTGATTCTGTGACAGATGTTTATATCATTATAATTTGAAAAATCTTTGAATCATCAAAAAGTTGACTGTGAAAATAATAAATGCAGAGCTATATTACCAGCTGAAAAAAATAAAATATTGAAATTTAAAAATCATGGATTCAAAAAAAAGTCCCCGTGGCAATTTACGCTGATATACAATGTTCATCAGAAGAAAGATCCAGATTTACAAAAAAACCTCTCCCGAAAAGTGTAGCATTTTATAAATATTTCAGTTTGACAACTCACTTTCTGCGCTGAACGTTTATCGAGGAGAAGACTGCATAAATTGGTCTATGAAAGAATTAAAACCTGTGTCTGAGGATGTATATTCACTTCCAAAAAATATTGTCCCAATGGAGCGTTCAATATTCCAGCAAAATCAAGAATTTAAAATGGCAAAAGAATGTCACGTTTGTGAAAAGCTTTCTGCAGATGATAACATTAAGCATCGCAATCAAGATTATTTTACCTGTAAATATCAAGGTGCGAGTCCTTAATCTTGTAATATTAACTATAAAGACTCGCATGTGATCCCTGTAGTTCTTCGTAACTTCTCAGGATACGATGCCCATTTTTTTATGAAAGCCTAAGGTAAAAGTTTTTAAGGTAACATTCAGTTATTGCCTACAAACAAGGAGATATATAGGGTGTCCCACCACCTATGCACTTCCCGGTAATGTGTAATAGAGCACAACAAAAGAAACAGAAATGTCCTCTGGCAAAATTTGATCTGGCCCTTAGTTTGGGCACAATAAAGCTTCAAAGTTGGCCATAATGGACCAATTAAGAGAAAGATATCGCAACCACTTGTTTGTCTCATAAGTGTTAAGACAGTGTAAGTGTTTTTTTCCGTGTTTTTCTTCAAACCACGAAGTTCAAGCCTTTACATTTTTTTCAAGCGCCGATCAAATTTTGCCAGAGGACCTTCCTGTTTCTTTTTTGTGCTCTATCACACATTACCGGGAATCGCAAAAGTGGCGGGACACCCTGTATGTAAAAGATTGATACATGACCGTAGTGAACACCCGTGTGGAAAAATTTCGTGCCGCTGTACTGTTTCTGTCTAGTCCGCCTTGAGTCGACACTGGCGCGCCACAGGCTGACTGTCCAGTGGCTAGACTGGGATGTAACGCTCGGATCGAATAGTTTCGTGACAGATCGTCTTTTTTGATAAAAAATAATTGATAATTAAATAATATAATTATTTTATGTCACATAAAAGTCTAATATATATATTTTGCAGTTAATTAAAAATAGAAAAAAAAGTTTTTGTACGCAAAACAAATGAAAAAATGAGTTTCCGTAAATCTTGTACATACGCCGTACAGTGGACCTTTTATGAAATTCTGTCTCAAAATCGTAGAACTTTGGATCGGAATGACCTAGAGGGATATTTTTTTTTAGTTTAAGAAAAAACCTTTCCGAATATAGAAAAATTACAGAGAAAGTCAAAAAAAAAAAATTTTTACCTTGAAAATCTGTGTTAAAGATGGAATTTTTGGGGAAAAAATCGTTTATTGAATACTAAAAACGCTTAGATGTTACATTTTATGTGCAATACATGTTTTTATATAGATCCAAGGTCTTTGTTTCAGGTGTCATTCACTCTACCCACATTCTTTTTATAACCTATTTGTCGTCACAATTTTCTGTCCTGGCAAACCTTTATACACCTGTTTGGTCAGAAGTTCATCTGTCATTAATAAATTCTGCTAAAAACTTTATGTTATTTTTTATACAATTGATCATTGTTTTTTTTCTTCAAATTTCCTTCAAATTGAGTATGAATGGTTTACATAATTTTTGGCGCATTATTAAATAAATCATACAAGTCACAATAAAATTTAAATTATAAAAGTGTATTTATTATTGCTTTCTTCATACTTTTACAATCTTTATTATAATTACATTATAAAAGAAGCACATTCACTAATGCAAATTATGATTCAAGTTTCAACAGATTGGTTTTTTACATTTTCATACTCGTTATAAACATTAAAACTTATGGCTGATTTTCGGACTCGATACTTGAGACTCGAGATGAAATCCAGACGTGTTTAAACGTTTTGATTTTAGAAAAAATTGGATGCACTGACCGCCTAAGTCGGCATAAATTTCATTAGACTCTGCTTTCGTTCTCTAGAGATCACTTCTTTTTTACTGCTCTTAAAAATTTGATTTCTTAGTCGAACTACAACGTTCGATAATAATCATTCTTTTGCCACTTCTTTTGACACTCTCGAAGTGTCACATGAAATAAGATACTGCAAACAATTTCAAGACTCGAGGGAGAGAGAGATAATAGAGCGTGAATTTTTATTCCAGGCTTTTTCACACGTGCTTTAACTTATGTATATTAAGGGTGCATTGCCCGACACTTATCGCTTCTTACGTCATATAAAAACACTTGATATGAGGTCACATGCCTTTTTTATTCACAGATATATGCTCGTTTTTCATCTCTTATTTAGAAAGGTCAGTTTTGCCTATTGCACATTGAAAATTTAAAATAAATGTATAAAAAATAAGCTGAATAAAATATAAATATAATACAATATTTCGAAATTTTTAATCATCCGCTGAAGCTACTGTATAATATAGTTTGTAGAAATCGAGGATGACTTTATTTCTTTCTGTCTAAATAATTTAATTCAGAGGTCAACAATTTTGTGTAAACATCTTCAAGGTTGTTTGTGATTTTTTTAATGACAAGGTTATTCTAATGTCACATTACATTTTGCGATGCGAAAATTCTATCCCGAACGTGTCGATTATAATGTAGAATCTTCCAAAACTTTGTTGCATCATGTGATGCAATATCTGGCAATATTGCGCAAAAGTCTCCAAAAATTTGGTAGAGGGGGTAAGCGTCATCCTATTTTGTCTATATAAAAATTCCATTCATTGCTTCCTTATAGATAAATGTGTTTAACTAAAAATCCCTGTGTTTATTAATTTCATACGCATTTAATTCGCGAAGAACATTCTGCAGTCTAGAAACTTCTGGAACTTTAGGATAAAGTGGCAGATATATTATCAGAGAACATCCTACAGTTAAAGTGGTTCGTGCCGTGCTAAGTTTTCTAGAATATTTTGATGACGTCATTCTGAATTTCTACCTTACCATCATTGACACAAGAGGGGTACTAGATCATGGGACTGAACCACTTTTACAAGAGCGCTACTTAGGGTGACCATAATTGATTTTCGAAAAGTAGGACAAAAAGCTTTGAAAAATGAGGACAAAGT
>CAKNWW010057848.1:0-19963 GCA_932074435.1 Andricus kollari
TAAATGATTAAATTTTCAACTAAAAAAAATCAGTTTTCAACCAAAAATGAAACAATTTCAATTTCTAGTAAAAAAATTTATTTTCAATCAAAAAAACAGGAATTTTCAAATAAATTGATGATTTTTCTAGAAAAAATGAATTTTTAAAAGAGTGACTTTCAACCAAATAGTTATATTTTCAACCAAAAAAGATGCATTTTCGGTGAAAAATGTAATTTTTGGTTCGCATTAAATACATTGATTTATTAAATAATAAACATCTGATATATTTTTTCTTAATAGGCACAGTGATATGATGACGATTTTAAACTATGCCATTTTTTTACAAGTAATAAAATATAGACTAGTAGACCAGCAAAAAGTTACACATTCTCGACGAAAAATGTAATAGCTGATATTTCAACCAAACAGGATTTTAGTTTTAAACCAGAAACAGTTGAATTCAAGCAAAGAATACGAGAATGTAAGAAAATAGTTTAATCCTTAACCAAAACAGATTAATTTGCTACCAAAAAAGACGAATTTTGAACAAAATGCCTGAATTTTTCAACTAAAAAAGACAAATGTTTAACAAGAAATGGAATAGTTTAATTTTCAGACAATAATATTTTTATTTGAAATCAAAAACAGATGAATTCAACAAAAACGACGAATTTAAAAAAAAGAGTAAAATTTTCAACAAAGAAAGATTTTTCAGTCCAGAAGAAAAATAATATCAACCAAATTGTTCAATTTTAAACAAAATACATGAGTTTTCAACTTAAATGAAAAATCTTCAACCAAAAAATGAATTTTCAACAAAAGAGTTCAACTTTTAACAAAAAAGATTAATTTTCTACCAAAACAGATGAATGTTTAACAAAATAGATGAATTTTGAACCAAATAGTTGAATTTTCAACGAAAAAAGATCAATTTTCAAGCTAATAGTTGAATTTTCAAACAAAAGAGATACATTTTTATCCAAAAAGGGAATAGTTTAATTTTTCTGTTGAAATTTAATTTTTTCGGAACTGTAGAAGTTAAAAAAAAAGGGAAATTTCTACCAGAAGAGATTAATTTTCGAACCAAAAAGACGACTTTTCAACAAAAAAGTGGAATTTTTATCTAAGAAAAGGTTTTCAGTCAAGAAAAACATTTCAACGAAATTGATGAATTTTTAAACCAAAAAGGCGAAATTTGTACAAAACAGTAGAATTCTTAACCTGCAATTATGAATTTTCAAAAAAAGTTCATTTTGAACCAAATAGTTGAATTTTCAGCCAAAATAGTTGCATTTTGAGCCCAAAAAGGCGAATTTTCAACAAAATGGTTGAATTTTGAACCAAGTAATTAAATAGTCTATTATCTAATAAAAACTTTAATCACAAAAAATTAATTCTCAACCAAAAATATAAGAGTAGACTTTCCAACCAATAAGAATTAACTTTCAACCAAAAACACTTCGATGTTTAACGAAAGAGATGAATTTTCAACTAAAATATTAAATCTTCAACAGGAATAGTTTAATTTTCAGTTAAAAAATTATTTTCAAAAACTTCAAAAATAATTTCTATAGATTTACTTAATTTCCGACACCCACTTCTAGCAGATTTGCAACTACCTAGAACGAACAAGGAATGTTTTAGACTATTTTTAATTACAGGGTAATATAAAAATTCAAATTTTCCTGTTCTGGGCTATAAGTCTCTATGGCTCCGGAAATTATTTTTTTTACCTTCAAAAAGTGTTTCTTTAGATTCAAGGGCGTTGAAACATGATGCAAACTCAAAATTTAATTTCCTCATTTTAGTCCATAAATACTAGAATTAAATCTTTTTTAGATAATTAAGGCCTATTCCTGTTTTGTATAAGGGTGATTTCCAAAAAGTTTAACATTTTAGACAATGAAATTTTCGAAAATAAAACATATTTCAAATCGTCTGAAATATATATTTTTTAATTAAGGGTAACCCAACAGTGTATGAAAATATAAGACTATAGAGATTAAGAAATGTATTTGTGATGGATATGAAATTTACACATTACTAAAGGTCGCGTGATAGAAAATGCGACTATATGGTAAAATAAAAAAATTCAAAAATCTTTTTTCAAATATATGAAAAACAAATAAAAATATTTGAAAATATGGAAAAATGACTATTTTCGTGATTTATTTAATAGTGACTTCAGCCTTTGAAAATATCTGGTCGTTTTTTCCATTGCCAGGTTTAAGAGAATAACTCGAAACCGCGAAGTCACTTACGTATATTTTTAGCTTGGACGGCAGTTATAGTGTTATCAAATAACATGGAATGGTAGCGGACATTTTATAAAAAATATTACGCAAAAATAGTAATAGTTATTAACTGTTATTTAGAATCAACGGTTATAAATCGACTTTCAGCTATAATAGAATCTTCGTAAGTATAAAATTACCAATTTTAGCCCACAAGATGAATAATTTGAATCATTATTTACGAGTTTCAGCCTAAAATATAGCAATGCAGCGTGACAAGACAAAAAACCTGTGGGACAGACTTTAAAGTAATTTTTAAAATCCTTAACTCTCAAATTTTTAACTCTACTTTTAATTTTTATCTTTCTCAACTCAATATAAGTGATATCTCTAAATCTCAAATATTTAAAAAAAATGGTGTTAATATTATTTATTCATTTTTCATTTTACATTTTTAGGTTGGGACAATTGCGTGACAAGACTAAAAGTCTAAAACTGTAAAACTTTACTAAATTGGGCTTTGGTATACGTGCTTTACTGAGATGATTTCAGAAAAAAATGATTATTTAAAGGGAAAGTGGAAAATGACTGGGACAGTGTTCAACTTTTTGGCAATCACCCATAAAAGTGTTGATCATTTTGATCCAGTTTCGGGATCAAATCGTTCAACTGGCATTTACTGTGCTTACAAAGGAACGAACATAGTTCAAGGATTTGCCGGGCACGACTGCAGTCACTAGTCAGTACTGCACCTTATTTGAAATTGCCACATCTTCGGGGATGGGCAGAACCCACTAGTACCTACTCTCTTATAAACTTAAAGTACCTTCACCTATCATCCGACGGAAAGGCACTACAGTAATTAAAATTGTAATGCTACCATCGATCCACCACGCGAGATTGATAATATTCTGCTGCCTATAAATTACATCCGTAGCATATATACTTTTTTCTCATTTCTCTCCGGGAGACCGATTAACAAGCCAACGCAACGTGCCCTTTCAGATTTTTTCAAATTTGTTATCCCAGATGGCATAAGGATGGAACTAGTCGCATAAGGAACTTATATCAAGTTCTAAACCATTGAAGTGGCAATGTGCCGATGAAAAAAAGAGTTTATATGGAGCTCTGTAGATTTATATAACCAAAGTTAGAAAAAGTTTATACCTTCCGAGAAAATGCCCTCAAGTTTTTTAAAGTTTATTTTGTATACTCTAGCTTATACAAACTACAACCAAAAAAATGTTATGGGGTCAAGTGGAAGGCTTGTGAGTGAAAAAAATTGTTTAAAATCGTAATGTATACAATAAAAGTAGATTTTTCCTTGGAAATGCATAAAAACACTATAATTATTATTGTATGTTATCTGACATTACTTTTGAGATGAAAAGTGGCAACTCCAGAAAAAAATGTTCTACACTGTTAGAAATATGTTGAAAATTCAACCACTTTTCAACCACTTTTGTGGTTGAAATCTCGTTCATCCACGGAGTTGAAATAAAATTCAACCAAATGTAGTTGAAAATTCAATAAGACGTTTGCGCATACACAATGCGCCCTCCATACTTCTGTCCAGGTCAGACCCCAACGAGACAAAGTCCCACGAGGAGTTATTTCGTACGTTTGTATTAATAAAGGACATATAATATTCAGGAAAAGAAGAAAACAAAAGGTACGTTGGATTAATATTATCATAATGGGAAAATATCATTCAGACTACTGGTACTAACTGCTGTATGCTTTTTCAGGTTATGTTTACAAAAACGAGTGTTGAAAAGTTTGATTGGGCGCGCAACTCATTATGGTAATATAATTCCAACGGACCTTTTATTTTTCTTCTTTAAAGCTGCTTATTTTCCTAAATATTATATGCACTTTATAATCTCATGGATCACACGACACAGACATACGAAATAACTCACTGATTCCTTATCAGAATTCTTTCGGTACAGTTAGTGAATTTCAAAGCACAGTATTTTCCAGGAATCTTCATGGGGTTTCTTTAAGATTTTTGAAAAATTATAATTGCCTTGAAATTCACTAATTGTGACGAAAAAATTTTTTTCTCGTTACTGAAATTTCAATTACATGTGGTTGAAATTTCAACTGCATGGTTGAAATTTCAATTACACGTGTAGCTAATTTTTCAATCACAAGTGTTTGAAATTTCAACTACGGTAATTGTATAAAACTTCAACCACATGTGGTTGAAAATTCAACCAGATATTTCTAACAGTGTATGATCAAAAATGCGATATAAAGTGATTTTGTGTATAACAAGTGCTTATAACAATATCAGATATATTTGAATGGTATTCTCTTGTATCAAGATATTATTCTTGAGATGAAAATACATGATCCCGCGAAAAAGTAAAATGTGTACAAAAATTTTTCTATAACCATTTTTTAATTCTTCACCATCTCTGAATTTAAAATTAATCTTTCATTTTTTAATTATTACTTCTGGAAACGTTGTGAAAATTAAGCAGCCATCCATAAATCTCATGCCGCGTTTTTCTATTGTTTGTATTGGTGTATCTTTTTTTACTTCAGGACAATTTTATTCTCATCTTTATTTAAACAAAGGAAAAACGCGTCACGAGATTTATGGACGGACCCTAAATGTTATGAACAAAAAGCTGTAGGAAATGCGAGGTTGTTTTTTTAAATCTAAGATATTGAAGTCTTGCAAAATTATTCAAAGATAAGAAAATGAGCCTTTATTGATTAAAATTTGTTCATTTTTGCAGAATAAACTTGGAAAAACTGCATTAAACTTTGACATGCATTAGTTTTCATTCGATTCTTCTCAAGACTTTTAATTTTTAATTTGTACAATTTTGAACGATTTAAAATTTAATTTGCCCAACTTTAATCTGTGTTTGGTAAAATATTCCACTTTCAAATTAAAACTGTAAAGTTTTTTTTCATTAATTGAATGTTTATAGTCGCATCAACTTCCATGGTCATTAGAAACTGTAACATAGGGTTAATTATAAACTGTAGGGTATCTGTGGGGTTGTTTCATTTAAAATTCTTCTGATTGTAAATTATTCCTTTGATGATTAGTTTGAATTATAAATTATACAATTTAGCGGGTTGAAATTCTGCGCTACGTCAGCGCTAGTTCTGCGCAAATAAATTTTTTATTGTTAATTATTGTGTGATATGCCAAACTGGTTTAAATGAACTTGGGGGTGAATAACAAAGTTTTGGACACATTTTAGGACTTTTGTATATTTATATATATATATGATTTTGTGGACTTTTTTGTTAAAGGTGTTTGGTTTTTTTTAGCTCCGGGAGTTTTCTTTATCTATAATTAAAATTTTTTTATATGTTGTTCGGGAAGTTAAAATACACATTTTAGGACCAGTCTCAAAGTGATTAATTAATGCATACTAAGCATTGGTTTGCAACCTGGTACACAATTTTGAAGTATTTATATCATTTGAACTTATCCAGTTCTGAACATTACAATTAATAATATTTAATTAACGTTTTCAAATGGTAGGAGTGATATCTAAAATGCTTAATTTCTTAATGTTTTATTTAAAATTATTAAGGTACTTCTCAAGCTTTTTGAAAAAGACAAAATTAAAATAGAATTCAATTTTAACTAAATTAAAATTCTTAAAGCAAAAGTGCAAGAAATCTTTTACCTAAAGAATATGTGAAGTTTACCTTGTTCTGTAAGTTCCATCATGTTCTTGTTCTTTATTCCACAGAATAATAGGAATAGGTGTAGTGTTTACTTTCCTTTCTAAATTCCTTTCATACTTCTCTTCATCCGAGTATTGGTTTTGTCCCTGATTATTCTGGTTCTGATTCTGATAATTCTGATTCTGTTTCTGATTCTGGTAGTTCAGGTTCTGTGCCACTGCCACCCCTAAGATCACAGCAAAGACCTGAAAGAAAACCCCATTTTCGTTAATCAAATTATATAATTGGCATTCTCTCTTTATCAGTTGCAACATTTATCTGCGAATCGGGTATTCTAGCCGGGGATCAAGGAGTTCATATGAGAAAATTAAGAAAGGGTACGAGACGGTATAAGGAATGGGGGTATATATTTTTATATTAATCTATAATTCCTTTATTGTTTATTCAAATAGCACGTTCGTTTCGCTACACTGCACCGATCCAGGTCGCTGATCAATCTCTCTAGCAAGCATCCATTGTTAAAGGGGGAGGGGTCTATAGAGGGCTGATAATCCGTTATGTAGTTTAAGTGCGGCCCCTTACTGACTTGGTCCATTAGCGTTTTACCGCACACATTACGCAGGTATTACATGCCAACAGCGTTAACTTTACTCTTATCCTTTTCTTGCTAAGTCCAGGTCTCGCTACCGTGCAGCACAGTGGGTGCAAGTATAGAATTATATATCGCAATTTTAGCTTTATTTATTATATTTGTACTTCTGGTAATGGTTCCTACCCTGCCGAATCTAACCTTCCTACCCTTGTGTGTACGCCTGGCAATCTCTCCATCGATCTTTATGCCCTTAGTAAATGTGCTACCAAGATACATGAACTTATCAACTTGTTCTATCCTCTCAAAGTTTAGGTAAAGTTACATACTGTTTTCTCACTCTTTCCTTTCAACACCATCATTTTTGTTTCAGTCACATTAATTTTCAGGCCCATGTTCTTCATGCCAGTATTCAGTCTGCTCAACATTCTTTGCAAGCCTTCAAATTGACTTTGATATAAGAACCTTAACATGATCGCAAGTACCTATACAGTATCACTTAAAGTGTCCCAGAAGGCGTCTTTTACTTCATTTCTTTCACCGTCAACTGGGGCGTAGCACGCTATGATAAATAATTTTCTGAATCCTACTTTCATTCTAACCCACTACAATCTGGAGGATACAAATTTATGTCCCTTGGCATGCTGTTTGTCTCTATCATTTAAAATCAGACCGACTTCTAGACTACTCACTATCTAATCCTGACCATAGTTCGAATCCGTGCTTTAACTCTCCATTTTCTATTATTCGACCTTTGCCGGATGCATTCCCTTCGTCAAAAAAATTTTCAATCCATTCTGAGGCTACTCTATTGTTTGCATTATTTATTGTTTAAAGTATACGCCCAACTACCAACTTGATGCACGAAATGTATTTTGCGAGTAATCATCATGTCGAAAATAATTAGCCAGTCATCGTAATATTGTGAATCCAAAATAATTAGCCAATGCATCGTAAGGTCGTGGCCTTATTCTATTTAGCAATAGCTGAGAGAATGTATACATTTCACCTCTGATTCCGCAAATTTCTCAAAACATCGTGTGTTCCCTTGTCCATCCTTATTTGTAATCGTTTAAAATGACCGAAAAAATATTAAATCCTTAAAAAATCCACTAATACATTACGAAATCCCGTGAAATTACATGAAAACAGACATTTCCTGAAATCTTGGAAAATTCATTGAAATATCGTGAACAATTTCTAATTTAAAATATTATTTTGTCTTGAATAAAAAAAAAGACTTTCAATTAAAAGTTACTATTTATTACTGTTTTAAAGCTCGGAATTATGCAACTTTGCTTATTTTTGACTCCTTCAATATGAAGGCCACTTCACTATATATGTTTATCTCTATGAATTACTAATATTTAATATTATTTACTTATTAGCGGTTCAGATATTTCATTGTATTATAATGCTATTGTTACATTCTTATTCATTATGAAAATCTAGGGAACAATACAATGTCTTCCGATTTGAACTTGATAAAAATTAATGAGGCATTGAGGAAGGTGAAAACGTCAATTTGCAGCATGAAATCCATCGAAAGTGAAAACATTAATCGGCTTTCTCGTCAGTGTGTTAGGCATTGACCAGAGAACCATTAAAATAAGAAGAATATTGAATAAGTTCTCGAAACCAGTACTTAAATTATCAAAAAAGTTTCGGTAAATACGAAACTTTCTTTCAACCACACACTAACTTCTTTACGTAATATTTTACACCTTTTACGTGAAGATCTAAACGTATCATAAAATATATTATAGGATCATGTGGAATTATGACGAATCACCTTTTTCGAAATGTCTAGTCTAAGATCATCATAAAATTTAAGTATCCTTCATAATCTTCATGTTTGAATGATTTGCTCGTCTTTACATAACAAGAGAAATGTGAATGAAAAGGGCATGAACTCTATGTTATATAACAAAACAATTTTTAATTTATGATTCGTGATTTTTCCTTCTGCAATTTTATTTTTCATTGTGAGAATATTACTAAATATAATCCAATAGCAACAAAATAGTTTCAATTTAAAATCAACCAATTCTTGAAAAAAATGATATAATTAGCAAAATCCTTTTTAAATTACTAAATATTTGAGCAAATATTTGTGTTGACAAGTAAATTTAAAATGTAAGGTTGAAGTTTAGATTTCAGATCTAAATTTACTTAATTTTACTAGAGACGTTTTAATAGTTTTTATCGTTGATTCTTATTTTATAAATAATTGATCCCAAACTTTTGACACTTTTTATTAACGAGAATGCTATTTTTTAATTAAATAGAAAAGAACCGGATTCTATGCTAGGGTATGGCAAGAGGTAAAGAAAGTTTCAATAAGAGATTTAAACTTTTTTTTAAATTTAGATCATTTTTAACATTGTGTTTTCTATTCTCTATTGCATAGTACTCGGGAATTCCTATTTTATTCTTCTTTCGTCAAATAATATACATGGAATCAAAGTTAAACAAATAGAATAGAAAATAGAATGGTACAAAATATTATAAAATAGGAAAAATAGGATGTAATAGTAGGATATACCATTGAAGCGTAATCATTAATTACAATTGGCAGAAATAGATCGAAATGAATGATACAAAGTAATAAGATATAGTAAAAAAGAATAGAATGCAAAACAACAAAACTGGACAAAAATTGTTTAAATAATTAACAGCTAATGGTAATTGGAAAATTATGACAGAAGAAGTCACTGGCAGGACATTTTTACTCGATTCCGTAAAAACAATTGAGTCTATTAATGGAAGAATCGTCAAATTGCTAAATACGACAACAAAGAGTCATTGAAAAGGCATTTTCATTTTATAATGCGAAAAAATCGAGCCCCTTCAAAGATTGTCAAACTGTGTACTTGTTAACAAAAAATAATAATTGATAAAGAGCAACTACTTTCAATCAATCGTAATCGTAAATTGATTTCTCGCATATTTGATGAAAACCAAGTAATATAAATAACTAATCATTGCAAATCACGGTTAAGGACTCTTGTTCATTAATTTATTTATAACATCATAAACCATTTTTTCTTACTCTAACAAATTAAAAATTATTTCTAGTTATTATACTGATATAGGGCCTGTTTTATTGAATTTGAACATCTTTAAACAGTGGCACACTTGAAGAATTGAATTTAAAAATGTATTTGTTATAAAACAAACAATGTTGCTTTGACTGAAATAATTTATTAGCCTTATGTTACATTTTAATTATCTCATAAGAGGATATAAATTGTGCCAATCATCAGAAATTAGAATCTTGATCGAATGTGAATCTCAGTTTCCTCTTTCATCACGATCTCTCCCAATTATGGAATAAGACTTGATGGGATTGTCTGGTGTCTACTTGTCTTTCTAGTGGACATCAGATGCCCTGAATCCATTTTATGCAACAGGATTAAATGAGCAACGCGAAAAAGGAAATGTCGAAGGGTCGAGTAGGATTTTTTCATGCAGGTAGCGGTGCGCAAGCGAAGATTACGAGATCTGATCGTGCCCAATCATTTGGATAGCGTCTAGTCATCTAACGATTGACGGATCGGTGAAAATAAAAGTGGAATGATTACGCAATCAGGGAGGCTGAGATGGACCCACTTCCCGGTTCGGTTTGGCGTTCCTCGGTCTGGTCACGCTGGAGATGGGTGAAAGTGAAACCTAAATGCCAGCATAGGTCATTTAACTCCTGACCCGCTAACCCACCCTCCCCATCCCATCCCATTCCATCTCATTCTAACCGATCCGATCCCATCTCATCTGCCGATTTGCTGATATCTTACACATTCATAGATTTTTCGCATAACATGTTTCTTCTCTATTAAATACACAGGATAAAGTCTAGCCTTCCATACACCTTAATGCAAACCCTCACCACAAGCCTCAATTAAGTTCGACCCAAAAGTGTTTCCACATCCAGTTTCTCTTTTGTAGGTATTTCCGGGATGCCCCCGGTTATTTTGAGTCAAGGAAGACAAAAATTGTACTACGCGTTTTTGCAGAAAACGATTTTTTCGGGTTTATCTCTTTAAAATCTAATTCTTTTTCGCAATCTTAATTGGCCATTTCCGATAGAGACTAATTCAGAGGGCTGGCATAGACTAATGTACTTGAAAAAAGTGGAAAAAGTGACTAATAAGTTATAGCTTAAATGTGACTACAAATGAGTACCGTTCACACAAAAAGAGGTCTGTAATGTAAATACACTTATCTGTTAAATAATGTCGATTCCATTACACATTTAATTTATCGGCTTGCATTTACAAGATAAGATGAAATTCTTTTGCTGAATTTGAGGGTGAATACCAAAAGCATAATTACTAGAATAAATTTTACAAGTAACTTTTAGACAAATTGTAATTCATTTTATTAGAAGGTAAATAAACCTTTAACCCTTAACTGCCATATTTATATTTCGATGCTTTACAATAGGAACTGCAAAACCAGAAGATTATAAATCAAAACAATTTAAATTTTAATATTGCAGACTTCAACGCCTGAAATTCTCGCAAAGCAGGGCACGTAAAAGTATTGCAATTTCATCAAAATAGATACATTTTCGCAAAATAAATGAATTTAAAACAAAGTGTGCAGTTAAATTTTCAAACAAAAAGATAAATTATCGACAAAACATGTAATACTTAATATTTCAACGAAAGATGACGAATATTCAACAAAACAGTCGAATCCTCGAACAATACCGATTATTAATTTCGAACCAAACAATTGCATTTTTCACCACAAAAGAATAAATTCCTACCAAGAGATGAATTTTTAATGAATTAGATAACTTTTTAACCAAAAACATTAACTATAAGTCAAAGAGATCAATTTTTTACCAAAAAGAGGAATTTTCAACAAAATATATGAATTTTTAACTAAAATGATGAATTTTCAACCAAGAAGAATAATCTTCTACCAAAAAAAGCAAATTTTCAACCAAACAGATGAATTTCCAACTAAAATTATGAATCTTTAACTTGAACAAAAATTAATTTTTAACAAAATATAGTTGAATCCTCAGCCAAAACAGATTATTAATTGTCGACGAAACAGTTTCATTCTGATAAAAGAGGTCAATTTTCATCAAATGAGTTGAGTTTTTAAGATAAAAAGTAAAATGATCTCGAAAAAATTTGACTTTCAATCCCGAACAGATGAATTTTCAACCAAAAATGTCATTTTCAACAGAGACAGCTGAATTTTCAATCAAATAGTTGCATTTTAAACCAAAAAATATTACTTTTCTACCAAAAGAGATGAATTTTCAATCCAAAAAGACGAATGTTCAACAAACCAGTTGAATCCTCGACCAAAAAATATGAGTTTTTAACAAATTGGTTGAATTTTGAATAAAATAATAAAATTTTCAGACAAATAATTAAATTTGTACCCAAAAAAGATGAATTCTGAACGAAAAATATGACAGTAGACTTTTCAATCAAAAATAATTAAATTTGCTTATTACGTCTTATTAATTTATTTCGTATTTAAATTTTTAAAAATTAATTAATTTAAAACATGAAAAAGGGAAAGTTTCTTCAAATATAAGGCAAAAGGGGAACAGAGGGAAATAGGGGAAAGAGTGTGAAATCTATGATATTGAATAGCATTGTCATACCATAGATTACTATGATTTCATACATAGATGAATTTTCTTTTTTTTTTAGATAAAATCTAAAATGCGATAGATTAAAGTGAGTAAAGTGGCCTTTTCCTTTAAAATAGTGACTACAGTGACTTTTTCTTTAAAAAGTTACTTGAAAAATGTGACTATGTAAAAGTTACTTTAGTGAATGTGTGGCAGCCCTGTCGATTCACTACGATTTAGAATTTAACGTTTTATTTATTTATCGGCCATCTATTTCATGGATATGCCTTGTATTTGTTCGAAATCGAAATGCGTAACAGAATCTAACACTCTAGTATATAATTGGTTTCACTCGCTCGCTGATTTACAATTTTCAAATTTTGGTTGTAATATGAGAGCATAAACTCAAAAATTTCTAAAAATAATGAAAAAAGTTATCTTTAATCGTAGTTGCCTGATTTACGACGTCTGAATCGGAGTTAGCAGATTAAAATGGTTTTGTGGTCCGATTCACAAGAAGATCGTCCAATCCGTTTTCTTAATATAAACCGATTCTCTAAAGCAATTTTACCAGATGTTTACCTTGTATATTGTAAAAAATTTCTTGAAGAAAATCGATAAAAATTGACTAACATAGGATTTATTTTAAGGAACTGCCACATTTTATTTTTAAAAACAGTTATTTGTAGTTTAGTAATAATGTAAAGAACATGTCCTATGAGATTCTTAAAGTTACTGAGCTTCAAAGCGGAAAAAAGTTTGTCTTTATCTCTAACAATGAAAAAGCATAATTTTTTTTATTGATATCAGATCCAAAAATGACAGGTTAGTTAAATTTTTTTCCTGTATTTTTTTATATGTGTTTTGATTACCTTATACAGATAAGAAATCATTCTAATGTTCTATCTGTACTAAAATTATTTTTATTATCCTGAATTCTTATTTTTAGTTCTAAATAAATTATAATTAGAAAGCGTTCTTAAAATAAAAATATAAGTATTTCGTTTAATCAGTTAACTATAAATGTATTTTGTTAACAAATATGCATCAAACTGAACATGCTTTCAATGTAATGTCTTAAAAATATTATTAAAGATTAAGACTATTGTAATGGCAAAGAGTAAACAGTGTTCATCTTCAGTAATAAATATTTAAGATTGGAATCACGCTCCAGTTTGTTGCATAATTGTTAACATTATATATTATAGTTAATCTTTTAAGGGATTAAAGGAATTCACGATAGTAAAAATCATTTTAGCACAACTATAAGAGCATTCGACTGATTTCTTATATGTCTGAAGTAACCAAAAGACATTTTAGAAAGAAATACAAGAAGAAAATTTAACTTGTCAGCCCGTTTTGGACCTAATGTATCAATCCAAAAAAGTTATATAATTTTTGTATACATAATCTAAAGAGTAGAAAGACTCGCGATAAAGGCCTTTTCGTAGATAGTTCTATTTTTTATTCATCGATTTTTACTATCGTAATTTACCACGCATGAAAACGTTCATCAATGTCTCCAATGCAAAAGTAATAAGGACAGTATAAGATGCAATCGGTGCCACTGATTTATAGAATTTAAAATTCAAAGTTTTTTAAATTTCAATTTGTAAATTTGGGAATATAAATCATAAAGTATATGCAATGTATTGACTGGAAGATGTTCTGGAGAAAAAGAAATGCCACCTACGCCTTTCCGGTTGACACAGATAGTCATATGATACCAAGAGAATCAAAAGGTCGTAAATCGTAATCAGGCAGAGAAAAATATGTTGCAAGGATTCAGGTAGGAAGTATATAGTTTTTGTAACAAAAATACAAATAATAGAGGTATTATACAAGCAGAAGATATTTGTTATAAGTTTAATTCTTTGAGTAATAATCAGAATCAAAACACCAAACAGAAACAAAATTAAATTAACAAAATTATCGAAGGCAATTTTTTCAACATAACTCGTTTAAATTAATCAAACTTTTAATTTGCACCTATTTGCAATAACTTATTTTAAGCAATATTATGAGTTGCATTAAATGCTTGAATTCGTTATTTTATTTTATATTGCAAACAAATTGAATTAATGAATTATTTTTCAAGTTCGTTTTTCAATTAATGACTGTAAAGCAAAGAATTAGGTAATCAAAGACTCGGAGAATATTGGCAATATTTTAAGCAAGAGTAGGTACAACAATATTCAGTTTACAATTTTAATTTATCAAGAATCTGTTTCTCTTCCGAGAAAATGTGTTTCATATAAATACAAATTATTTAGTTTAAATATCCAACATTTTTTTCAATGAAACAGTTCAATTTAATTCACATAAATTTAATAAAATTGATACAAATTAAAGTATAAATTTTAGACGGTTTAAATCAAGATTCAAATATATCATTAAACTCTTTTTAACGCATCTATTGTCATTCTACACAATAATATTTCAACTTTATTAACTTTGTGTAAAGAATGGAAATTTTTTTTTAATATGCAGAAAATGTATGCATATTTCTTCGTGCATTTGTCTTCACCCACCCAATAAAATTACAGAAAAGACAATACGTTCCCACCTACGAACCAAAAGATGCCAATAGCATTTTTACTTTAGCACCTTACTATGAGAATGATTTTATTCCTCCTTTAGATTTTGCTTATTTACACTCAATAATTATTTATTCATTATACAAAATCCAATTGCATGATATTAATATTTTTATCACAGCCATTATTGATTATAAATTCTCATCTTAAAAGAAAATTTGTATCTAATATCTAAATTAATCTTGCACTGAATCAAAAATGTCATTAATTTAATCTATTTTCTTTTCATTACTTTATCTTCAGCTAATAATTAAATATTGTATTGTTTTTGTTTGTATAATTCTCAATGCTATTTTATATTTTATACTTATAGAAATGTACTAATTTCAATTAAAAATAGACGGGGTTCTCTTACAAATTTCACTTTCATACTTTTCTTAAATAAAATAATTAATATTCTTAGTTGAAAACATAATAACTGAGATTTTATGCAACAACATTATTTTAATAGTACAGAAATTATAATATGTACTTCTTTTGATGTACTATTACAGAGTTATTTTTATCTTCGTAATTATATGTTGCTAATAGAGATATTAAAAACGAAATAGGAGAAGACTTCTTTCCAATTTAGGACTTTCATTCAACTCTGAGTCTAGGATAGAATAATGAGCTGTCATCATTTTTGCCATAAAAGGTTGAATTCTTTCTCAACCTATTGTGCTCATGACCGTGATATACGCAAAACTTCCCCCCTTAATAATTAAAAAGTCATTTAAAAAAGTCAAAACTAAAGTATTCTTTACAGAACGTATGCAAATAAATTAATGCAAACTCTTTAGGATTGCACTTTTCATTAGGCATTGTTATCATGTTTTATTAAAAGATTCAAATTTCAAAAATATACCAATTTAAAATTTTGATTAAACCTTTACTAAATAATTTTTTTATTTTATTTTATCAATGTTAGAAAATTATACATTTTTAAAAACCAGCATTCGAATTGTCTTTTCAGTTCTACACGATTGATAATAATTCTCCATACATATTAATTCGTATTAATTGCTAATACATATAAAGGACAATAAGACGAAAACTTTCTATTAAGCAAGTCCATAAATCCGTAATTGGCTTACAATTGCAAACATTTAGGCTTGCCTAACAAGAAAGTATAGGCAACTTTTATGGCCTTTTGAAATGGAATATAAATTGCAAATCGCACATTTAAAACACTTAAATCCATAAAAAACTAATTTTATGATCACCATAACGCGGGCTGTTTTAATATCGGCATTTAACTATATTCAAACTTGACGCACATAAAAAAAATTTCTTCATTTAACAAAATCGTTATGTTGGCCACATTTGGTTTTTGGTTGGATCTACTAAATGATTTAAAAGAGAGTTTTATTATAATCAAGCAAAAGATTTGGTTGATTTAACTAAAATATTTTTTAGACGCATGCGCACTTGGTACCGCATGCGAGAGTTGGTAGTGGCACGAAAAAAAAAACATAAAAATGTAATCAGTTTGCATCCCCAATGAGAAAAATGTTTGCTTGATTCAAACCAAATTTTTTTGAATTCAATTTATTTGATTTAAGCCAATTTTTATTTGAATTAAACAAACTTCTTTTGAATAAATCCAAGTTTATTCGATTCAAAAAGAATTTATTCAAATTGGACAGTAACTATGTTTAACATAAACAAACATTTGTTTGTCCCTATATCATAGAAATAATATGTTTAAGTTTAACAAATTTTGTGTTTGATTTGAAAAAATTGTATGTGAATCAAATCAAATTTGTTTAAATCGAACGAAATTTGTTAAATACAAGCATTACTTTTGTTTACATCAAACAAAGTGTACTATACATAATTTTTTGTTTGAATCAACCAACCATTTTTTCAGTGTCGGTGATTCTTATAAAAATAAGTGATCCAGAAAGAAAATCAATTGAAATTAAGTAATTGTGTGAAAAATACGCAAAATTACATGAATCTGTGTGATTACCTAAAATTGAGTGATTAATTTTTTGATCAAACAAATCAGCGATTTTTTAAATCAAATAAACGAATGATCCTGCACAATTTATATTGCAAATGGCTTTTCGTGGAATTGTCTGTTCTTGTTATATTTAGTATTTAAATAAACTACTAAATAATTCACACAAGATGACACCATTCCATGGTGAGTTATTTACCACGTAAATTGTGCTTTGTCCTTTATGTTTAGATGAAGTACAAATTTTGGTTAAATGAACCAAAATACTTGTTTGGATCAACCAATAGATATGGTATAATCAACCCCAAAAAATTTACTTGGCTAAACGAAATATTTTTTTATCCATACAATAACCATATTCTAGGGTTGATGCCATATAAATTTTGTTCATTTAACCAAATCTTTATTGGGTATAGGCCTCTTGAAAAATTGTTAAAATGAAATACAGACCACTAATTCATTCTTTTGCTACTGATGGATACATTTTGTACCTCTTAATAATTTTAAAATTAAAGTTCATCTATTAAGAAATATTTTTTTAATATTCTTTTTCACCAGTTACATTTTCGCCACCCTTTAAAACATTTTTTTTTTAAATCTAAAATTCAAATTGGCGATGTGAACAAAATTTTGGATAGTTCTTAGGACGATTCACTTACCACGAGCTTCATTTTATATCCTTAAATGAAACAAAGTGCCAACACTCGAAAAAAATAAATAAGGTGCCGGTACTAAACAAATGGAAGATGCAAAACGAAGAACGAGGAGATGAGTTTACGATCAACTGTGATCTGGAGAGAGGATAGAATTCGCCTTTTATACCGACTCTCACTTTACCCCTACTCGACTATTCCTGAATTATGCACGCTGTTTTATATGGATTACACGTGTGCGTGTGGTGCTCTTTCATACAGGAAAATCATTGCACATCTTCTGCTGTTACCTCTGGTAGCATCAATCATCACATCGACTTCGATATTCTTCAAGAAAGACAAATTACACCTTTCCGTCTCTCGTGCCACTGAAATTAAGTAGGCACTAATCCTGCTATCACCACTTTTGAATTTTTGCAAGTTTGATAACAAAAAATATGAAATGAAGAAGAAAAATGGGTGGGACCCGCGGGATATGGAGATTGGGGTGGCTCGAAAAAAAAATGGAAATAAAAAGGAGCCTGGCACTGAAAAGTTACATTTTGCGTGCCTTATCTGCCCCGTTTTTTTAAGAACATCGTTAACTCAAAAAAATAAGAAAATAAATTTGTTATATCAATTAAATGGTATAAAGAAAGATAAACCTTATTATACAAACCAGTTTTGAAAATTTGTATTACTATAAATAATAATTATTGTATAATTATCGAAAGAATACCGTCAACTCAAATATTATCGAGAATTATTTCGCAAGAGTATTGTTAACTCGAGAAAGTGGATCGAACTTTGCGAATACTAAAAAAAAGGAACAATACGTCACAGAAAAATTCAAAAAAACATCGTCAACTCGAAGATAACGACATTCTCTAAATAAAACTATTGACTTGCTATTAAATACAGAATTTCGAGTAATTAAAAAAATAGGGTTTGATATCAAATTTATTTTGAAAATAAATTTCTTTATTTCGAACACAAGCACTCGTTTAGATTTTCTATATATTTTTTCATACCTTGAAACATGTTTTTCAATATTTATATTTCTTCTCTTAAACTGAAATAGGATTAGAATCATTAAAAATCAGCATTCAACATCCAAAATTATATTTGTTTCCAAATATTCAATAAACCAATTCTTGCCAGATAATTGCATACGATCATTGTGTTTTAGCAGTTTTTAACCACAAAGAATCATCATGAAAAAATATAAATTTCAGAATTTAAAAGAAATAATAATTTGAATATCATTATTTAAATAAAAATGCCTTCTTGGAATAACTTAATAGTAAATATTAATATTCGTTAATATTAATATTCGTTATTATTAATATTCGTTATTAATAATAATTAAAAATGTAAATTAAATTTTTTTAAATAATACTGCTGCTATATTGATATTATTATAATTCATTTCCAAATATTCCAAATATTCAAATAGAAATATTAATTCAAAATAATGAAACATTAATTAACATTATTCATTAAGCAATATATTATATAATAGTGAATTCATTTATTAGGAAATAACGTAATGTTAATTCAATTACGATAATAATTAATAATAAACATTATTTTTATTTAAGATGACTACTAATTAATATTTTAACAAATTTTTTTTGTCATTATTGAAAGGATCGTAGTCAAATCAGTAATTAAAAGTGAATTTTTTTAATTCCTTCAAATAAGTGCTCTTTGCGAAAGAAGTTGCAAACTGTTTTCGTCAATTTTCTCGGTCTCATTCGTTTCTGAGTTCCTAAGATTCTGCGGGGCAAAAATAAGTTTAAAAAATTCGTAATTCGCAGAATTTTTCAAATATAACTAAAATTAACTTTTTTCGTACTCTACATAATATGCCCAATTTTTAAACATTTTGTAACCTTTCAATATTTTCAGTGTTTTCTATATAAAAATCTCATTCTTATAAACCTCAAAAAACTAAAATAATATTTGAAAGTTTTGCAACCTATCTTAAAATTGTTTTAAGCTCTTGGAAAAAAACCTTGACTTCAACGATCAAGTTTGTACAACACACTCTCAAATGTCTTTAGTCAAATTAAAGACCTAAAATAAAAAAAAATATAAAGAAAAAGAAAACAACCTTCAAATTTCTTTTGTCTGGCAATTTTAATTGCTTAAATGTTCTCGTTTTTTAGGTAAACTTTGAGTGCGATAAACTTTCTACATGCCTAACAAGTTTTTGGGATAGTTCAATGCTATTTTAAATTTAGAATTTTTTGTTTTTCAACCACCCTAACGGGGTTAGGAGGGTTTCAAGGGATGGGGGCAGGGTAAAAGTACGACGGACGGACTCTCGAGCAAAAGTATAAGGGTTCCGAAATCATACAAAAAATATTTATTAATATATAACTGTCTCTAATGAGCCAATCACACTCATTTTTGAAAACATACTTACTTCTCTCGTTTTAAGGCTTTACGTGCAATTCTGTTACACAAGTTGAATTTTTTTGAGTTAATGTTTTTAGATTTTTTCTAAGCTTCCTACGGTTTCACGACTATCAATCTGAATTTTTAAGATTAGGAAATTTAGTTTCAAAGAAATAAACTATAATTTTATTATACTGATTGAAACAACTAAGTAATATTATTAAACACTACAAATTAAAAAATTTCAGAAAAGGAATGTTTGTCGAATAGGTTTTTTTTATTTAAATAAATGATGGCTTATTGTTTACCTAAGCAA
>CAKNWW010058046.1:0-18022 GCA_932074435.1 Andricus kollari
CAAATCAACCTGTTGTTTCATCTCCATTGCTCGATCTACTGAAATGTGTATACTAGTCCTGATGTCCTGTACCTTAGCGATAACATCTCTTAGTGCGACTTTCTCTATTTGAGATTTTTGATTTGATTTTTATTTGATTTTTTTAAAGTGTATTATTATGTGAGAAGTTGTAGGCTCCAGAGCTGCGGTCATGGTTCCTTAAAGCAACCAATCTCGACGCAAATGGAACGTGTACGTCATCCACTTCTGCTCCTTCTGTCCTAGAAGGTAAGCAGGAGCAAGAAATTTACGCGAGAGAACATCGTGCAACACTGTTCCTTGTAGTCAGGTCTCGAGTCGCGGATGACCTTACGCGGAAGACGGGACAGTTAGAGATGAATGTTTCACCTCTAGATACTTTTGTTAGAGCTACCAATCTTTGTAGAATGTTATGAGGAACAGTGTTGACGGACCAGATAAAGTGATACCAGAAGAACAGCCTTTTGAATCCTTTTGCACCAACATGCGCGCTCAATGACGCATAGTACGACGGAGGACAAGTACTGAAATTTAATAAGTGCATTTATAATTGATTTAAAACCTTTAATTAAAAAAAAGTACTTTCTTACAAGAGCACCTAAACTAAAAACATGTTTAATTGGAAAATAATTCTTGAATAAAAAAATGTATTAACGTTTTTGAATTATACGTCTTAGAACAAAATAAGAAAATATTAGAATTAGGAGACAATCTGTTTTAGGAGATATTTAATTTTTTTCATGAAAATGCAACTGTTTAGTTCAAAATTAATCTTCATTGCTTGAGAATTCAACCCACTTGTTTGAAAGATTTAATTGAATCACTTCGTTAAGAAATTATTTTTTTTTTTGAAGATTCACATTTTTCGTATCATCTTGTTAAATTTTTTATATTGTAGGTTTGCGTCTTTGGTTGCAAATTTAACTATTTTGTGAAAATTTATTTTTTTTGGTTAAACTAAACTTTTTTAACTGAAAATGTAAGTTTTCCATTTTTTTAAAGATTAATCCTTGTTTGTTGAAAATTCTCCTTTTTTGGTAAAAAAAATAATCTTGGTCTGAAATTTCATGTTTTTTGGAGAAAACTACGTGGAAAATTAATTTTTTTGCTGAAAAGTCATATTGTTTGTTTGCGAATTCAATTATTGTAGAGAAAACTCGTCCTTTGGCTTCAAGGTACAATAATTTAGATAAAATTTTATTACTGTTTTGAATGAGAAATCTGAATTTGTTGAAAATTTATCTTTTTGGTTTTAAAATTCCTTTTCTTTTTTTGTATAAATTTCGTCTTTTTTAAATTGAAATATCAACTTTGACACTGTTTTGGTGGGGGTTTATCTTCTTAAGTTGAGCATCAAACTATTATGATGAAAATTTAATTATTTTCGTAAAAATTAAAGTATTTTGTCAAAAAGCCTGCTACAGGTTTGTTGAGAATCCATCTTTTTTGTTAGAAAATTCATCTTTTTGGTTGGAAAAACTACGTGGTTAAAAATTCATCTTTTTGGTTGAAAGTTGAACTACTTTGTTAAAAGTTGAACTACTTCGTTGAAAGTTGAAATACTCTGTTAAATCTATTATGTTGAGGATTTAAGTATTTTGTTAAAAATTTGTCTTTTTCTTTTAATGGTATAAGTGATAATAGTGATATAAGTGATCTTTTAAGTGACCTATTTTTTTAGCAAGAAAAAATTTTTTGAAACTAAATTTTTAATTTTTGCCGAAAAGTGAGGTTTATTGGAAGTTTATTTTTTAATTGTGAATCATTTTCTTGCTTATTTTGCCAAACTTATTCATGATAAAGTGGATTTATTTTCAATCTTGATTTAAAAAAAAATAATTATATATTTACTTCGTTGATCGTGGTTGCCTGTGCAATCGATGTCTGAGCTCATACTGGCATAATAATTTAATTCAAATTGTACCGCTTATGCGCGCACATGATGGAAGGATCAAAAAGACATTACCCGATCAGGTGGTCTGGCTTTTACATTGAATTGCATTAAGTAAAACAAAAAATAATTAAAAACTTAATGCTTTTTACAAATTAACAGAAAAAGATATATGAAAAAATAAGAGTAACTATGACTTATAATTCTAAAAAAGAAAAAGTCATGAAAATATGTAGTTTAATATGCATAAAATTTAACTTTGAGATGCGGTTTGAAAGCAATTCGAATTTTATATTTCTATGATTTATTTTTCTAACATTATTGAATTTATTATTTGTTAGAGTTTAAAAAATTATTTGTTGTTAAAATTATTATTATAGCTAAGTTTCGTATGTTCTCATAACCTGACTTGCAAAAAGGAGCTATACACACTTACGACATATGCTTACTGCACTTCTTAGACGGTGGCCGCTGGACCGTGAAACCGGGAAATGACGGGGAATTTCTTGAGATCGGGATAACCGGGAAATCAAAGTGAATTTTATTTTTTGACTGAATTTTACAAATTTTTAGAAGAAATGCGTGATTCGAAAATCTTTTTATTTGAAAATTTTCCATTTTAGGTTTTTATTTTTAAAGTAGTCCGGCTACTGGAAAAGATAGTCAAAGCTACGTCCATTATTTTTTCTGGTATTTGGAATTAAATCCAAAATTTGGCCAGCTTATCCATTAATCAATTAAGTATTAAATTTTCATACAGATCAATATAAATAAAATATTTTTATTTAACAACAAAATGTAAATTTAAATGTTCATTTGACTCGAGTCAAGTACGTAAACATAACCTGCAATACACCGGCAAAACATTTATGTTGAAGAGCGGCATAATGTCTCCGCGAGATAAAAAGGGACGAATAATTAAGAAATCGGAAGTCAATCGGCGAGAAAAGGTGTGTGAGGTTATAAAAAGAATAAATAACCAAAATAAAAGTGAATCGCAGAAGCTGTGCTGCCAACCTTAGTCAACGCCACACCGCTCTCGTCATATATCACGTCTGTATGTTTTGCTAAAATTAACCTGAAATACCCTGGAAGCAAGTACAAATGAGCAGTAATCCAAATTTCATATTATATTTTCTGTCTCCGAAACAGTTTTTCTGACAATTTTCAACGTATTTTAAAGCCGAAATTAACCATTTTTGGAGCCCGCGAAAGGCCTCTCCATAAGATCCCATGTTTTATGACACGACTTTAAACAGAGTTAATTCAAATTATAACCTGGAAAGGGCCCCTAAAAAGGCCATTATGCGAAAGAGGACATATTTCTCTGTACGAAAAAACTAATTTTTTGACGTTTCAACGTGACCGGTCCAATAACCGGACTACTTTAAGCGTACATTTTTAATTTAAAGAATTTAAAAATCCATTTTTTGACAAAAAAAAACATTTTTATTTGATCAACTATAAATATAACTTGATAATTTTGTTTAAATTGAACTGTAATTTAGGCATTGAAAAGTGAACAATAATTGATTTGACAAGGCAATTCTAAGATTTCAACGTTAAAAATTAAACTGTTTCAATTTGAAAGCCTCAGTCGTTAAAAAATGTAAACGTCCGATTGAAACTTTATGAACTATTTTCAAATTAAAAATAACTTCATAATAATAGATTCATAATTAAAGTATATCATTAAGCTATTTCCCTTTCGGCGAGCCTCTAGAGGTAAGCGTGACACTACCCGATTCGGATAGTGTTTTTTAGGTGGATTTGTAGAAAGACTTTTGATAAATTGAAAATATGGTTTCAGACAAAAGTATTTCATTTTTAACCAATAAAATTTGACTGTTCATTCAAGGCGACTTATATTAAACCAAATATTCAAAAGTAAAGAATTTGAAACTAAATTCGTTGAACTTGAAAGCCTTGAATCGTTAAAATTTCAAAAAGCTTTTAAAATGTGAACGTTGCAATTTTTTAATTAATCAATGAAAAAAATATTTGATTTAAAATTAAAAATGTTGAATTTTGATGTATAAATAAAAATTGAACACTTATTATTTGTAGAAAAAATTCGAGTAACTTTAAGAGATATTTAGAAGATTCGAAAGAATTAAAAATAATATCAAAACCTGAAATGATTTCAAATAATTTAAAAGAAGTTTGTGTACCGTCAAAATCCGGTTATTCGAAAATTGAAAATGACTTTTCAATTTGAAAAATTATTTCAAGATAATATTTTTGGAAATTTATAAACATTTCCAAAATTGTCAAAGTAGAATCTGGAATATTTTATGGAAATGTTTTAATTTAGCAGCATTTTATATAAATTGTTTTAAAAAAATTTGAATCATTTTAAAATATATTCAGAAGTTCAGAAAAAATTTCAAAAATAATTTAAGATTTAAAAAAATTTTAAACAACGTAAGAAACTTAGCTACATTAATGATTTTAACAGCAAATAATTTTTTAAGCTCTAACAAATTATAAAATCAATAATATTAGCAAAATAAACCATAGAAATATAATATTCGAACTGCATTCTAAATGCATCTCAAGTTTAAATTAATGCATATTAAACTACATATTTTCATGACTTTTTTTTTAGAATTATTAGTCATAGTTACTCTTATTTTTCCATATATCTTTTTCTGTTTATTTGTAAACATCATGGTTTTACTTATTTTTGCTTTTTCTTAATGCAATTCAATGCAAAAGCCAGACCACCTGATCGGGGCGCCATCTTTTGGATTAGTTTCACCGACATTTCCCCGCCGAATCGTAAGAGAACTACTAATGCTTACACATTCACGGTTGATCCAGGGGGCTGGTAGCTGTCATGATCCGCACGTGCGAACAAGGCGGCGCTGTCAAACTGACCTAAATGGAGACGGAATTCAAAGTCATAATTGACAAAGTAAAGTTTTTAAAAGAAATTTATAGATATTAATTGGAAAAAAATATGAATCGTGGTTTGTAACTAAATGAAAAACGAATTTGCAGATTCGAAAAGCATTTTTGATAGGTTTTGACTGGAGATGAAAACTACGTATTTACCATATCCTTCTACTATCCCTTTAAAAACGCTTTTCAATTTTGCAAATTCGTCTTTCATTGACTTATAGTTCACTTTTCATATTTTTTCCACTTATTTTCTATAAATTTCATTAAAAAACTTGACTTTGCTAATTATGACTTTGAATTTCATGTCAATTCAGGTCAGTTGGACAACGCCGCCTTGTGAGCGGTAAGCCCTCTCAAGACGCTACGAGCAACAGCAAAGAAATGGCTAAATATCTTTGCTTGATAAAATTGATCAAAAAATTTAATGAGCATAATTGTAGATACTTTGGGAATCTATATACACTGCAAATTGAAAGGTATGTATATATTATTTGTAGAAATTATCAAGTTGACACATAACCTATCTATTTAATTCTTATTAATAGATGGTAAAAGTTAGAGTGCGATGTTATGCGTCTGAGTAAATAATTATTTATAAATAACGTAAATAGTATAAGATGACATACTTCAGACCAAAGTCGATTGAAGAGTCTTCTTAACATTATCAAGGTGTTTTTATTTGGTCTGAAGTATGTCATCTTATACTTTTTACGTTATTTATAAACTATCTACTTAAATAACACTGTTCACGCAAGTTGACACATAACCTATCTACTTAAAAAAAAAATGTTTTTTTTTAAATTGAAGATCAAAAGTTAACATTTTTCAATTCTGAATATCTTATCTGGTGAACTTTTTTACATGTAAATCATTAATATTATTTTAATAAAAGCTTGAAATTTAGAAATTTATTAATTATGGATAAATATAAATTTCGTTTTATAAATTAAAATTTCACTTTGAAGCATTTGATTATTCTTTCACTTTCTTTTTTTAAATATTCAATTTCACCTTTGTAATAATTGTTCGAAATGCAAGTTAACACATAACCTATATACTTCAAAGAAAAGGTTTATAAAATTGGATGAATTTGTATATTATTTTTTTTCTTTTTACGTTCATAATTCGCAATATATGGATATAATGTTAATCCTATCTTTTCAAAAAGCAAATAGTTCGCCGAAGTCTGTTGCGACCTAATTTATAAAAATTGTGATACTTTATTATAATAAACATCAATGTTTTTTTAACTCATATCTGACATACATATATAAAATTACTTCCTTTTATTCAGAAATTTGATTTTCGCAATGCAAAGATGCAGAAAAATCTCACATTTTTGTGCATTATAGAATAGAGAAAAACTCATATCTAATAAAATATAAATGACTTTTATTTTAAATGAAACCTTTTCTTAATTGTTTCCCTATTGTTCTGAGCTTTACCGTAATTAGTTAACTTCTGATTGTAAAACATTATTTAATAGAGTAATATGAAAAAGCGTAAATATTTTTATTTTGTACATAAGTGCACGTACAGTTTACTAATATGTTTCTTCATTTATCTTACAGGAGTTATGAAAAATACGATTGTCTATTTTATAGCGTAATCAGGCAACGCTTAGACCATTTTTTGTATATGTTAACAAGTTAAAAGGTATGATATGATTCAAAATAAATTTTTAAGACAAATTTAATATTCATATTTATTTATAGTTTTACTATTGTCTTCGGGTCATTCCATTTTATTTCGCCGAAGTCTGTTGCGACCTAATTTCTAAAAATGGCGATATATCATTATAATAAACATCAATGTTTTTTTAACTCATTTATTACACATTTATAAAATTACTTTCTTTTTATTCAGAAATTTGATTTTCAAAAAGCAAAAATGCAGAAAAATGTCACATTTTTGTGCATTATAGAAAAGAGAAAAACTCAAATTCTACAATTTAAAATTATATTCAACGAAATCACAAGTATTAAAAAGTTTTTAAACTTTTATATAACATCAGCAAAAGTAACTATAATATGAATTAATAAGCGAGAATTGTATTTTGAAAATAACAAAAATATATAACCATTCTTCGAGACTTTCGAATCGTTATTAAAATCACTGTGTTGAATTTTTCAAAATTTAAAGTTACATAATAAGGTTCATCTTTGATCAAACGTTTAGGAATTTGATCTTTTTTATACATTTTCGAAGCTGAAATCTACAAAATTACACTTAGAAATTCGTCGCATTGGAGGTTTTGTGCATTTTCGCTGATGAATAACGGCTAGGGAGAAAAATGAAAAAATCCCGTATTTTCAGTATATGTACATCAGGTCTTCAGCTTATATCCCTCAAAATTTCATGTTGGTCCCGAGCCTTTTTATACAAAAAATGAATTTTCAAAATAGCCCCAAGTATTGCTTTTTTGAGGTTTGGTTACAGAAGGTAAAGACTAAGCTGAAGTGGGCCAAATATTTAAAAATTCAAATTTCTCGCAGTCGAATCACAAAAGCCAATTTCAACTTAGTCTTTTGCTTGTGTAACGAAACCTCAAAAGAGCAATAATTCGGTCTTTTTTTAAAATTGGTATTTCAGTAGAAAAAGTCTCGGGACCAACGCGAAATTTTTATGGATATAAAATGAAGACCTGATTTAGATATAGGTGTAAGTCCGTGAATTTTTCTTGCATTAGCAAAAATGGATCAAACGTCCTGAGTGATAAATTTCGAAGTACAATTTTGTATATTTCACCTTCAAAAATGGAAAAAAGCCTTAAAATGAAAAAAAGTCTGATAAAACTAATATACATAACCAATATTCGAGACTTTTGAATCGTTATTAAAATCACAGTGTTGAATTTTTTAAATTTAAAGCTACCTCAAAAGGTTTATTTTTGATCAAACTTTTAGGAATTTGATCTTTATCTACATTTTTCAAGCTGAAATGTATGAAATTACACTTTGAAATTCGTCACTTTGAAGGTTTTGTCCATTTTTGCTGATGAATAACTTCTAGGGAGAAAAATGAAGAAATTCCGTACTTTCAGTATATGTGAAGTGCGCCGAAGAAAGGGGGCTTACTCTGAAAAGTGAGATTGTTCAGGGCGAGCGGTTTAAGTCAACCGGATAGACGAGACTTTTAGGAGAGAGAGAAGACCCACGAAATCTTCCCTATCCATTTACTATACATTCTCACCCAAATAGCGGCGCGGCTCACGGACGGGGTATAGATGAGACGCGTAGTTTGCAGTGGTGAGTAGTGGGAGGTGTTTCACGGGATCTCGAGCTTTCGAATGAAAGCCCGATTTCTCGGGTGTCTAACAACTCAATTATTAGCAATAATAACACTCGGAAATTTTGGTCGATGTTTCATTAAAAAGAGCAACTAAAAAACTATCGAAAGGTGTAAAAACCTCGATTTAGATTTTTTTAGAGTAAGCCCCCTTTCTTCTACGCACGTCACATATGTACATCAGGTCTTCATTTGATCTCCCTTACAATTTCGCATTGGTCCCGAGATTTTTTCTACAAAAAAATGAATTTTGAAAATAGCACCAAGTGTTGCTATTTTGAGGTTTGGTTACATAATGTAAAGACTAAGCTGAAGTCGGCCAAATATTTAAAAATTCAAATTTCTCACAGTCGAATCACAAAAGCCAACTTCAACTTAGTCTTTACCTTGTGTAACGAAATCTCAAAATAGCAATAATACGGTCTATTTTGAAAATTTGTATTTTGGTGGAAAAGGAGTCTGGACCAACGCGAAATTTTAAGGGAGACAACAAGAATACCTGATTTAGATATACGTGTAAATCCGTGATTTTTTCATTTTTCTCCCTACGACTTATTCATTCGCGAAAATTGATAAAACGTGCAAAGTGAAGAATTTCAAAGTAGAATTTTATGTATTTCACCTTCAAAAATGAAAAAACCCTCAAATTGATAAAAGCGTGTTAAAAAGTGAACTTTATAAGGTAAGTTTCAAAATACAATTTTCGCATATTATAACATATTAACTTTACTTTTGCTTATGGTATGTAAAAGTTTAAAGACTGTTGAATACGTCTTTCTTTCATTCAATTCAATTTTACATTGTAGAAATTGAGTTTTTCTACATTCTATAATGCATATAAATGTGACATTTTTCTGTTCATTGTCATTTTGAAAATCAATTTTCTAAATAAAAATAAAGTCATTTGATAAATGTTTGTCATAAATGAGTTCAGAAAACAATTAAATTTATTATAGTTCAGTTTAAATATTTTTCAAAATTATGTAGCAACCGAGTTTGGCGAAATTAAATGGAATGATCCCTTTACATTTATTGTATAATATTAACATTCAAATTGAAAAGCAGTTTGAATATATATCATAACGTAAATTATTTGTTTCAGGTCATTCAATTATAACAATTGCATAGGAAAGTAACATTTTTTTAAATAAAAATATAATATTGTTTCGAAGGAATCATTTTCAAGAAGAACTTTGACCTTCAATTTCAACAACTGCAGTGGGATGAAGCATATTTCAATAAAAATATGATAATTAGGGGAAATAATTTTTAAGAATATTTTGTTTTTCAAAAAGATAGGATTAACATCACATCCATGTATTGCTTATTATAAACGTCGTTATATTTTATTGTAAAAATATTGTACTTTATTCAACATTTTTTAATTATTTGCATATCTTTGGAAGTAATTCTACAATTATTACAATAATTATTATATTTATTAATTTGAAGAAATATGTAACTTTTATACATGGTTTTTATTTATTGTATATTATTATGTTGATACTGCTTTGGAATTATTGATGCTTTTATGATTGATTATTTGAAAAAATTGTGTTTGGTTTTATGGAATTGATTGTATTTGGTTGAATTAAATTTGTTCATAATAATTGCTTTGGTATTATTAGTACTATTATCGTGGAGGTAATTGTGTTTTTGTTATTTTAAATTGATTACGTTTTGTTTGAAGTAAATTGGACAAAACGATTGGTAATTATGATTAGAAATGGTAAATTGGATGATAGGCACATTGAGAAATTTGCAAAGACATTGTTTATACATTCTGGTTACCCAATGAGGAGTACATTATATATGAAGGCAAAGAAACGTCTACAGAAAAAATATATAAAAGAAATAAATATTAGTCGAAAGCACATTCAAATTTTATTTACGGGACACGAAAAAGAGGTCACTGGTTTTATGTATACTACAATACAAAGATTTTTTGAATACTACGATACAAAGGTTTTGTATCATTGACACATTATTTCCTTTTCAACCTCAGATAGTTTTCGAAACTGTACAAAGGCAGCCAAATATTTATGATTGTGGAGTTTATGCTAATGCTTTTGCAACATCTTTGGCTTTTGAAATTGTTCCAAAGGAAGCCTCTTACAATCATTTTCAAATAAGATCACATCTATTAAAAATGTTTGATACTAATTGTCTCATTAAATTCCCAAATAATGAAAATGAATCTCGAAATCAACGACATTTAAATGAAAAAAAAATATCGTGAATAAAAGTGTCAATAGTATGAAAACGGCGATAAATAATTATTTCATTAAAAGAGTAAAAGAAGTGACATGGTGACGTCAGAGAATAAATGAAAAAAGAAATACGAATATTTGGAGAGTAGATATGAATGAAAAAGATATGATGAAAGAAATTCAGAAAGAAAGAGCTATAATATAAAAATGAAAATAATAAACGCTTAAATCTAATAATAAAAGATATAGAAGAAGCATAAAATTCATCGTCAGAAGGAAATGCATTGACTGATAATCGTAAAATTAGCGATACTGTTAATGTATCACACATTTCTAACTATTCAGAAGATTATCTTGGTAAAAGGAACATCTTATGTAAACATCGTAGGGCTTAACATTTTCAAGATAAAAAAGTTAACAACTGCAAACATTCTGTCAACGATTGCTGTAGTCATCGTGGTGTAAACTTAGACTCAATTCAGGGACAGATATATTATCAAATAAATAATGCTTTATATCCTGAAAAAGATGATGATCCATGCTTCGGACAACTTTTCATTTATGATCCTGACGAATCAGTTCAGTATAGACTGAATCAAAATGAAAATTTAGATGAAGAAATCTTACGAACAATAACAAAAACAATGAGAACGTATAACGTTGTCACAAAATCTTATAAAATGATGTCAGAAGTTATTAATATAGAGACAAAATTAACAAGAAAAACGAATGAAGAAATTCCAGTATTAAAATTACCCCTTATTTCATCCTCATGGAAATCAAGGTTATAATACTACAATGATTCGCAGTGATAGTCATCAAAGGAATATTAATCATACGATTTCAAGAGCAACTTTTATAGCAAATCAAATAGCGATAAGGGATGATGAATTTATCCATTCTTATATGTTGGAAGATTATTTCAACAATAGGTGGTAGATAATTATGTGAAAGTAGAAAAAGATAGACTCCAATATTTTGCATATGATCAAAAACAATTACGAAGTAAAACATACAAGGGATTTGTTGATCACATGCATAACAGAGCGAATGAAAATGATACACACGTTGGAAAGATGGTGTTATTATCATCAACATTGATGGTATCCCCTTATAATATGACGCAGCAATATCAAGATTCTATGGCGATTGTAAGTAAACATGGTAAACCAGATTTTTTTACAACAATTACATGTAATCCACAATGGAAATAAATACAGGAAAATTTGCTGCCTAATCAAACTGTTTCAGATAGACCCGACGTTGTAACGAGAGAATTTGCTTTGAAAGTTAATCATTTAATACAAACAATTGTTGATCAAAGATTATTCGGAGATGTTAAATCGTACGCTTATGTTGTAGAATGTCAAAAAAGGGAATTACCACTTATTCATTTGCCGGTTATATTGAAACATAATTCAAAAATATTAACACCCGAAAGTGTGGATCGTTGTATTTCAGCAGAAATTCCTGATGAAGATGTAAATACAACATTGCATAGAATCATAATGCAAAATAATATTTATGGGCCCTGCGGAGACTGGTGTTTCATTGATGGAAAAATGTTCAAAACATTTTCCAACAAATTTACAAGAAGAAACAACAATGGAAGATTAGGTACAGTATCGCAGATCAAATGCAGGAAAAACGTATCAAAGACTAAATGGGTATAATTTTGACAATCGTTATGTTGTTCCATATTGTCAAAAACTTTCACAATTTTTTAATTGTCACATAAATGTTGAAGTTGTTTCAAGTTTAATGTCCGTTAAACATTGATATCAATACATTCACAAAGGACATGATGAAGCTTCAATCATTATCGCAAACAATAATGGCGGAACTGCTATTAATCATGATGAAATAAGCCATTATGAGGAGAATAGATATGTAGGTCCAGTTGAAGCTGTCTGGAGAATTTTAAGTAGACCATTGTCAAAAAAAGTCAACATTAATCGTTTGCCTACACATTTACTTTATGAACAGAATGTTATTATTCATGAAGAAGATGATCATAATGCTGAATTTTTGTTTAATTTGGAAAATAATACAAAATTATTGGATTGCTTCGATTTGAATTCACGTGATCCTGAAGCTGATAAGCACACAAAATGGCGAACAATTACATTATATCACAAATTATTCGTATAAATATATGAAAATTTATATATAAAATCCAATGTTTGCGAATAACAAAGAAGAAAGAGCTTGACGCGCGCGCTTATTTGTTCTAGTATACGTATGTGCCATATACGTTTCCTTCATGATGTAATTAATTTCTTGTTATTTTATATTTCAAATTGTCACCGCACGCAGATGAGAATTAAAGCGGTTACGTTGAGCAAAATATATATTCTCTATAAAGATAGCCACATCTACTTTTATTTATAATAAGCAGAATAAAAAAGAATAAGTTATTTGACAAGTGCCAATGTACTTGACATCGCTCGGTTGAAATAATACTCTCGTGGAAACGGGATGGGCCGAGACGGTAATTTTGACAACTGAAGGAGACTTCTTCTCGTTTAGTATGTTTCTCGTCAAATATCGCACGTATGAAACGCCATGCGAGTAATCCATTGGGACCAAAATGCAATGCTCTACGCATGTCGTCTGTAAACTTAAGCAGTGCCGTCGTGGTCTAGTGTCCTCTTCTGAATCCTGACTGATATATCGGAAGGACTTGCAGGTCATTCACATGCGACATGAGCTACTCAAGAGCCAGCTTCTCAATGATTTTTAAAAAATAAGTTGATATTGTGATTGAGCGAAGATCCGTTAGAAATAAGGTTCAGGACTCTTAGGTATCGGGCGAATATTCCCTGCCTTTCACAAATCTGGGCACACCCCCTCCTGGAGGGAGACATTTAAGATATTTAGTAATGCAGGGAGACAGTAGGGAATGCAGAGCAAAACTGATTTACAGCTTACACCATCTACTCCAGCTACATTTGATTTTGTAAACTTCATGGCCTGGAAAAGCTGTCCCATATCTATTTCCAGAAAGAGAAGTTTTTTGCCCTAATGTTTTCTTTTTGTAAGACTTTCTGTATTAATTCGTCAGATTCTTCCGGTTTCGATAGTGTATCTATTATCCAATAATTTATAACAGATGGATCAACAGGTAAATCGTCCCACGAAAACTGCTGACCAAACTCCGGCTGATTCCAATTTTTACCAAGTCTTTTTTGTGTCTTTTTTGTGTCTTTATCGCGAATATGACCTAGCTTTTTTTACAACATGAGTGAACCAGGGCAGTTTAGAACCAATAATTCTATAATTACGCGACGGGGAAAACGTTTTAAATAGATTTTTTCTAACGAGCGAAAACCTCGCCCCCTATTCCTCAACGGAGTGTAACCGCATTATGCTGTTCCAATTCGCCCACTCTGCTGCCCTATCAAACGTTTCTCTGTCGATTCGCTTAAAGTCTCTTCCAAAAGGAAAAATGCTCGGTCTAGACTCCATCCTCACATTCAAATAAAAGAAAATCATATCATGATCATAGAAATCCTTAGGGAGTCCTGAGATACTCAAATTCAGGACTCTTAATGAGCTACTAACGAACAGAAGGTCCAGGCTTGAGGCCTTCTGGCTCATCGTTCTGGTCGTTTCAGTTATAATTTGAGTAATGAGTGAGAGGAAAGATGAAAAATCCTGTAATCGTATCCAGTCCGGATTCGATTGGTCCTGCCAATTTATATTAAAATCCCCTATGCACACAATTATATATGATTCACAAGACGCTCAACACATTACATCATCAAGGTCATCATGCCACGTGGCTATTGCCCTAGGGCTGTGATAAACCATAGCAATCACAGTACTGGATTTTTCAATTGAGATAAAATATGCAGCTATATCTAATGTAATATCACCAGACATATTACCTACAACATAGGCGATGACGGAAAATGATATACCGTCTCGCATATACATGGCTGCGCCATTTTCCCTCTTACTTGGGACACATCGTCGATCCTTATGTACAAATTTATGTCCCTTAATGAGAAGCACCTCATCTGGAATATTGTTATGAAGTTAACATAAGCTTAAAGGTCCAAGAGTTTTGTCTCCATTTGCGCTTTATCCTCCTCGAGCTTGTACTGCAAAGAGAGAGAGAGGGAGGAGTTCTCATTCAACTGCTTGACGTCCTTGATTAGCTTTGCGTTGCTCAATTTTAAATTACAGATATCTACCAACTTGTTATTATTTAAAATTTAACTACAGGTGTTAACCATGCCAGTTTGTATAGTAGACAGTTTGGCCCAAATATCCTCCAGGGTGACGTTCGAGCCAGTCTTAGCGTAGTCCTGCTTTACAGATTTAGGCGGCATGTTGTTTTAATTTCTATCATTTCGGCCCCGGCACTATTTGAAAGGCCTGTTATCAGCTTACGAGGGGCTGACTCTGCTTAAAGTCTTCTAATTTCAGGAAAGTTAATCGCTTGCGTGGGTTAGGCAATAGTTAAGCACTGTTTAGAAGAATTGCAAACAATGATTTTAGTATTTTGCTGTATCACTTCAAAAATGGACATGCATCATGGGTGGGAGTTTAGCTTGCAGGATTCACATTTAAAGGGTTTCCTAATTATTTTATCCTTGCAGACTCCTAATTACCCATTAATGACTTTTTCTGCATTGCACTACTTACGCCGTCCGACAGATAACACTCATCCTTGTGAAAACCGTGAGACCAACATCGATTCAATAAATAAGAATAAGTTCGGTTTTTCAGGACCAAAAAATCAGAGAAAACTTCGTTACACAGCACCTCATCGATGAACTAAGTGATTTGCCGAGATCCCATCCGGACACCACGATATAGAACCTAGGACACAACCCGCCACAAACCAAGTCACTGACAACTCTCAACGCACTGAACTCAAAAAGTACCAATAAAAAGCACACGGTTGCATCCAACCTTCACATATCAATACTACGACAGGGCTGCTCAACGAAACCAAAGAAATTCATCAACTTTGGTCAACGGGTTAGCTATTACTGAATTAAGGATGCACACGTTTGTTTTTTAATTCTGCAGGATTACGTAGAAGTTTTTGAAATCTTTTGAATTCTTAACAAAAAATTTTAATTCATTTGAAATCTGTAGAGTGCTCATCGAATCATGTTTAAATTCCTTCCAGTTTTTTTTTTTTTAATTTGTTCTCGGGTGAACCTGGGTTTTCATCGTCAGCCACGGACCAAGTCCAGTTCTTGGTGAGATAAGGATGTTATGAATTACTTTGTAACGATGTTGGAAATCATTTGCGATGATGTAGTAGATAAAAAATTGGGAACATGGTGTAGTTTGGAGTTCGTGTATTACGACTATTGTCCTTACACAGCGACCGCGAGCGTTGAAGGTGACATTAGTCGCCTCTAGATGCTTTCTTAGAGCTACCATCTGCCACTCCATACGTTTTTAATCACCTGATTCCTGGTGGTCTAGGAAGTTTCTTACAGTACGGTAGGTGTTTAATAAAACCGTCTTCTGAACTGCTGCCAGTACCCTACTGACACTTAAATGTTCAAGTTGTTCCGTCCATATTGCCTGTAATTATGCGGCAACCATCATTAATGTGCTCAATGGATTCGTTGATATCTCTACATAATCGGCACTGGTAAACCATGTCTTGATGTAACACGTGCTTGCGATATTTCTGGTGCTGCCAACCCTGTCCTGAATCGCAATGACGATTCCTTCCGTTTCTGGAAAGAGGACGCCCTTTTTTAGCCAAATATTGGATGTGTCACTATCCATTTCATGTTGATCTATCGTGTTAAGGTGCATGCCGTGGATGGTTTTTTGTCTCTATTACATTTCTTATTAATCTATGGTTTCTGCTCTTATATTCAAGACCTCCTCTGAGGAGAAATTCAAGGGCGTGTAATCGAGATCCGCTTTCCAGATGGTAGTTTAAAGCGCGACATCTCGCTTGCAGTATAAATAGAATCACAACTACAACGCCACTACTCCACTACTCCACTACTATTCCAATCGCCGAATTACACTGGTGCATTTGGTGCTTCGTCATTTCTACGAGAATGGTTCTGTTTATCGGTGTTCGACCATTTGATGAGTCCAATCGAGTACGTGATGACAGGGATGGCATAAGTGTTGATTGCTCTGATCTTGTTTGCAAAGTTGAGAGAACTCTTCAGAACCAATCTGAGTCTTGCAGTGAAGGCAGTCGTTAGGCTTTTCTTAACTATCGTATGCTGAATACCCTTAGATTCTAGAATACCCAGGTATTTATATGACTCGCCTTCAGCTATTGACTCGATGTCATTCTCAAACTCGTTCTCTTTCTCTGCGGTCCCTACTTCTCCTCAAGCTAAATTCACTATTCTGCATTCATCTAGTTCGAACTCCATGTGGATATCATTGGAAAACTGCTTCGTGACATCGATCACTTGCTGCAGTTTCTGATCTGAACTAGCGTATAGCTTCAGGTCATCCATGAATAGAAGGTGGGTCAGTTGATGACCATCCTGATTATCATGTATTCTGAACGCATGAGACATGCTATCAGTGTTTTACTCAATTGGTTCAACGCTAAACAGAACCATCATGCACTGAAGGAGTTTCCTTGAAAGATACCCGTCGTGTAAACTTTAAGACTTTAAGCAAATAGTCATGTGGTACGGTAGTAACCGCTTGCTTATAGCCAATGTATGCCATGTGTAACTTTCTTTGATGTTTACGAGCTTGCGTCTTGGCAGTAGTGTCTATGGTGACTAGATCTTTACTGCCCCGCGAGTTTTTGCAACATACTTTTTGTTCTTCTGCACGGATGTCATTCTCTTCGCAGTGATAATGTTCAATGATCTTCTGAAAATACCATGCCAACAACAATAAATTGTGCACCATATCTGGACCTGAAGCTCTATTAAAGGTTTATTGCTTGCTCTTGCTTTCTCTAGTTGGAACCACAAAGCGTCAAAATTTCTTCGATTGAGACACTTCGGTGTCTTGGTTCGATTTTGTTGCCTTCTTAAACTACTTTTTTCTGCCGACGTAGTCTAGCAGTAAGAACATGAAATAGCTGCATATCTGAACTCTCGTACATAATAATTATAATATAATAATAATAATAATAATAATAATAATAATAATAATACACACCTACCGAACACCCTACCGAAGGTGTTCTCGCGTTGTCGTCGCGGTAGGGCTTGATCTTTCCTCTCATGAATTTGACGGCTATGTTGGCTGTAGCATTGCTACTGACAGGGTTTCCCATGCCAGACAGACAGAGAACAAAGAGGAAAGTGACAAAGAGGAACACCAAAACCCATAATTATCATGGAGAGTATACTTAAAATATTGAAACGCTTGTCGCTTCCCGAGGATCGTCGGGGCGCCCCTGGAGCCACCGCTGGGGGCCACAGCATGCGGGACGGTGGTGATGGTGAGCTGCGAGATGGTCAGGCAGATCTCACTAATCAAACAGCTGGCCAGCAAGAACATCTGCGACAAACGGTAAGCAGTGGAACATCAACTGTGCCTGGTGAGGATGCTTTGGCTAGCGTTAGCTATTTGCAGCCAACCACCTCAACAGAAATACCGTGGGAGAGCATCAAGTGGGATACCACAATGAATGAAGAATTGGTGCGTCTCTATTATGAAAGTGCGAAGTTTGAAACACCACGCGAAAAAGGATACAATTTTAGAACGAAATTTGCTGCAAAGTATCCTCAAATAGAGA
>CAKNWW010058081.1:0-16055 GCA_932074435.1 Andricus kollari
GTGTGGACAGTTTCTCAACCAATTGAAAAATTGCATCTCTGATGATAATACAGATTCCTACTTGAATATTGTGTAACACCTTGCTAAATTAGCGTATATCAGAAAATTAGAATCTATCTTCGATCCCTCTGTAGCTCAATGGTTAGAGCACCTGACCGGAAATTAGTTGATCTGGTGTTCGTATCCCAGTGGAGTGAGAGGAGTGTGATCTTTTTTTCTGATAAAAAATTTGAATTTGATTTTTTAATGTTATTTTTTACGATTTAAACTAAAAATACGCATCATAGCGTAAGGTGGTCTTAAAAAAATTTGTAGATATAATTTAGGCCAACAATTTTGTTAAATAAAATGTTATTGTAGCTTGTGTCCTTTTTTCCAAAAAGTTAATTGTTTTATTTTAAATGTATTTTTACACTAAAAGTTTATAAACTATTTGAAGATATATTTGGTAAAACACCTTAGTTTGTTATTTTTTTCGTCTTTTGTGTCGTTTTTCCAAAAATTTAATTTTTTTATGTTTAACCTTATATTTTACGATCAAAAGAAAGTCTACTCGTTCTATTTGAAAATGATTAATAACAAACTTGTTGATCCCTTTTGGGTTAACAACTTTTATCGATTAATTTTTTTCGTACCTTGTGTCGTTTTCAAAAAAATTTAATTTTTTTCACTTTGAATGTTATCTTTTAGGATTAAAACTACGCGTCATATTAAAAAATTATTGATGACAAATTTGGATGAGTTTTTAATCTTTTTCGGATGAGCAACTTTTGTCTATTCATATTTTCCATAGCATGCGCCGTTTGTCCAAAAATTTAATTTTTTAATTTTTAATATTGTTTTTGACGAATAAAACAGAAACTGCGCATCCTATCAAAAAATGAGTTATAAGAAATTTGTAGATCCTCCTTGAGGCAACAATTTTTGCTGATTCATTTTTTTCTGTACCTTGCATAGTTTGACCGCAAAATGGAATATTTTATTGTTTATTATTTTTTGTGCGAACAAAATTTCATTTTTCGGTTTTTCAAGAAAACTCAAAAAGTCGTTATGACAATCTTGTAGGGCTTTCAAAAAGTAACACTTTTCTTATCTTGACTTTTTTTTTCATATCGTGCTTTATTTGGCTTAAAATGTTCATTATCGTTTTTTTGGGAGGATTTTGAAAATGCTATAACTCTGACAATATTCTTTTAATGAAAAAAGTCGTAAAAATAAATTGTTTTAATTTTCGAGTACTAAGGGTTCACGTCCATGGGATTTCTGAATTTTGAAAAAAATGGTCCAAGAGTTTTTGAAAATGACCTAACTTTTTGAATTTCTATCCAAAATAGCTGGTTAACGAGCTCGATCTTTCTTTTTGGTCCCTGAAACTGTGTGCCAAAGCACAATCCAATCCGATAAGTCTTTGAAAAGTTATGCGATATACAGACGACGACGACAACGACAGACAGACACCCACGTAAAAATAATTTTTCCTGACTCAGGGGGCCTCAAAACGTCGGCATTTGATGGAATCCACGAAAGTAATTTTTCACATAAAATCAATACCTTCTCATTATGACGAGAATGTAATAATTCATTATTTTTTGTGCTAACAAAATTTAAATTTTCGATTTTTCAAGAAAACTCAAAAAGTCGTTATGACAATCTTGTAGGGCTTTCAAAAAGTAACACTTTTTTTATTCTGACTTTTTTTCATATCGGGCTTTATTTGGCTTAAAATGTTAATTATCGTTTTTTTTGGAGGATTTTGAAAATGCTATAATTCTGACAATATTCTTGTAATCGAAAAAAGTCGTAGAAATAAATTGTTTTAATTTTCGAGTACTTAGGGTTCCCGTCCATGGGATTTCTGAATTTTGAAAAAAATGGTCTAAAATTGTTTGAAAATGACCTAACTTTTGGAATTTCTATCCAAAATAGCTGCTTAACGAACTCAATCTTTCTTTTTGGTCCCTGAAACTGCGTGCTAAAGCACAATCTAATTCGATTAGTCTTTCAAAAGTTATGCGATGTACATACGACGACGACAACGAAGACGACAACGACAGACAGGCAGACACGAACGTAAAAACTATTTTTCCTGACTCAGGGGGCTCAAAACGTCGACATTTGATGGAATCCACGAAAGTAATTTTTCACATAAAATCAATACCTTCTCATTATGATGAGAGTGTTAAAAGAAATGACCATTTTGTAGAGGATGAGAATAACTATTTCTTAAATCTTTAAAAAAATCAGTACGAGTTTCTAATTTAATGTTATATTACTGGGACTTCAAGTTTGCCTCCAATTTGAAAATTACCCATGTACACACATATAATGTTTAATAATAAATAATTAAATGTTCTTAAAAATATTTACTCTTCTTATCGTCTGTTCATCGGGTACCCAACTACCCAAATGGGCAAACAGAAGGGCATGAAAAGACAAGTCCATAGTTCTTTTCGCAGAAAAATAGTTAGACCAATGTAAAAAATCTGCTTTCAATTTCAATAAAAATTTAAAATATTGCCAAAGAAAATTTCCGCAGCAACAACTAATTCCTATGTCTAGTGCGTTCCCTGCGCGCCGGCGTTCATGAAAGGTCATGGTAAATGGGGTTAAAGAGTGAGATTGTAAAAAGAGGGGTGGTGGGGTGAAGAGGGAAAAGGCAAGATGTGTTGAAATGGTGCGGGAAGAGAAGCATAGTAGCAGAGGGATGGAGGGTATAAAGATTTGTTGGCTGTAGGGAAATATCGTAAGTGCAAGAGTTGGAGGGAAGAGAGTGGTTTGAAGGAGTGGGAAATAGTACAAAGGAATGTGCTCAGGGTAAAGGGGTGGATGGAGATATTCTGAGGGAGGGAGAAAGTATAGGATTAAATAGAAGAGTGAAATAGTGTTAGAGGATCAAGAAGAGGAGTGGAGGGTTTAAGAGGTATAGGGAAATCTGGCGAGGAAGAGCAATCGAGGAAAGAGGGGTGATGTGGAGGAGAGGGAAATTGTAGTTAAGGTTGATAAGATAGGGAAGGGGGAAATAGAGGCACAGGGGTCAATGGGCCAATAGAAGAAAGTCTTCAGTGATATAGGAAAATGGATTAATGGTGAAGATGTAGACGAAGATATGATGAGGAAGAGACGATGTATGAGGGTGGAAGAAAGTATAGGATGAAATGAAAGAAAATATATGCTAATAAGTAGAGAGTGAAGGGGTGGGGTGAAGGAGTATATTACTATGATAGCGGGATGAAGGGCACAGAGGTGGTATGGGGGAGTGGGAAATGGGTGCGGGATATTTAGTGACAGGGTAGGGGATGAGAAAATATTAAACGTAAAGGTATGAGGAGTAAATGGTAGTGTGGTGGTAGGGAAGAATGTCAAAGGGTGTGGGGAACAGGGACGACAGTGGGGAAACAGATCCTAAAATGTGATGCCAATTTGTTTTAGAAACATTGATACTAATTTACTTTCCTTATAGATATGGACAACATACCAGATATGAAAAATGAGAAAAGAATAAACTCAAGTAATGATACCAGAATATAAAAGAGGATAGCAAATCAGAGAATGTTCCTATTAGGAAGAAGTGCAGCCACTTCCCCGTATTGTATGCATATGAGAGATCTGTTGAAATAATAGTCGATCAGACGCAGGAAATTCGTTCTAAGAACTCAGTCGACTCTTCTCAGAAAGATGGAGATTTTCATCCCATATTGTTGTCCTTTCTCGTAAAGTGCGTGCAAAGAGTATGTGCGCAATACGAGTACTCCGTACACCAACGCCCTGACGTCCTTGCTGGCTTGGCGAACGGCCTCGAGAGAACTCTCCACGGTTTCCGGGCACGGCAATGTGTGCCAGACACACTCTACGCCTAGGAATTTCTGACCCTGCCCACCTTGGATGGAGCCTACGTACTCCAGCTCCAGCCTGGAAGTGAGAAACGCGCAAAGGAAATGCAGGCGTGTGCGTTCGCCACCGCAATCCGCAAACTAAACAACTAAACAACATACCTTTGTTGCACCTACACCAAGTGACTATTTATAGTAGCACAAATTCCGACGTGCACACGTGTTCGGTCAGAAAGTCTTACATATTAATTAAGAAACCAGAGGCCGAGGACTGTCCAGAACCTAGATTTATACTAAGGGTTGTAATGTGTGTATTACATGTGTGTATTTACATGTATGTATGTTTGCGTGTGAAAGTGTTTTAATAAATAAAGCTTGTCTGTTAGTTATTACCTTGCCTGCTATCGATTATTGAATTGGCTACTTTATTACAATATCCTTGCATAATCCTATAAATTAGAAAGTTTTATACTTTCCGGCACGCAAAGTGCAATGTCAGGTTACTATTTAGTATTAATTATTCTGTTTATCAGTTATTTAAATGCATTTCCATGATTTTAAGTTATGTTGTTCATAATTACTCCGCTAATTACGCTACTTGTTAAATCATCTTTTTTCTGCCTCGTGGGGCACCTGGAAACGAGTAGACTTCATTGATCTTGCTTATCTCCAAAGAGTGGGTTGTGGCTACATAGCATTGGAAGATTGCAGAAAAATGTAGAGGATTTTTAATGCAGTAGATATTTCTTGGAATACGATGATGTGATACTGACAATTAAAATTGTGAAATTCTAATAAGCTGTAATTTGAATAGACTAAAGGATTAAATTATGGGATTATAATGAGGTAAGATATCATAATTTTTCCCCTTCACACTAAGTGGTAAAAAAATTCTCTGAAATATGTCCCATAGATGTCAAGTTGTGAGATACGTTCTTTATCTTTATGACATAAGACACTCGTGTAACAACGGTGCTAATTGGCTACTAGGCAGTGTAATCATTTTATTAAAATCAATGAACAATTGCTCATTCTGTCATCTACGAGCGTTCCTGTCGGAATTCCTTTCGGATTTACAATGAGTATAGGAGAAGAATTTTCACTGACAATCACTAATTCCTCTACGATGTGTGGGATGACAATATCTGCCAACGTCGAGTACTTAGTGTACTTTCACCCGACATTCTCAGGTCTCCTACACTCTCTAGGAAACGATTGGGAATGATTGACGTCATTCAATGCAGTGTCCTGACTCTTTTTTTTTAAATAAATTGACAATAAGAGACGTAATCTATAAATATATTTTTGTAGACATTGTGAAAGCAAGATAATAATTTGACCTGAATATTCTAGAACTATGATGTGGCACAAAATAAAATATTAGCTGTTTGCACAAGGAATTTCTTGACAATGGAAAAAATTGGATCAATCCTTAATTACAGTTCAATCAGGCAGATCAATTTTAAATGATTAACAAGTTAGTCTCCATGAAACATTAAGCGTATTTTTACTTTCACTTGAAATAGCTAAATTTTCAATTTAAAAGCTAAGTTGATTTTTCCTTTGTAACTGAAATTATTGGTCTTTCAAAAGCATATAATTCAAAATTCGTTATTTAAAATAAAGCTTTCTATGTAATAAATTAGAAGGCTTTGTTAGAAATTATGTTTCTCATAATATTTGTTGATAATATAAAAAACAGAGATATTTTCGGGTACGGGGTTCTTAAAAAAATACGTCACATTTTCAGGGAGGGGGGGGGGAGAAAAAAGCTTTTATCATGATTTGAGACGTAGGCAAGGAGGAATGAACGCATAATGTGAATGTGAATAACAATTTTTTGAAATTCTCCTTGTTTTAAAAGAATCCCTCTTTTGTCTCCTGTTTTCACGAAACATCCCCTTTTTCTGAATTTTTATCTTAAATGCGAACTGAATTAATAGAACCCAATAAGAAAACCCAACTATTTTTTTATATAAGTTAATTCCTTTAATTGAAAGGTTTACTATTATATTTTTCATTGAGAATTCATTTTTTTGGGTGAAAATTCAACTACTTGGTGGAAAGTTGAACTAATTAAAAAAAAAATCATTTCATCAGTTACAGATCCATCTATTTTGTTGGACTTGGCTTGAAGTGTCAACTATTTGTACAAAAATGCAACTGTTTGTACTTGAATTTTAATCTTTTGTATTTCCAAATTCGACCATTTGGTTCAAAATTCATCTATGTAGGTCAAAAATTAAACTATTTGCTGAAAAGTTCACCTATTTTGTTGAAAATTGTTTCCTTTAGTTGGAAATTTAACTTTTTGCTTAAAATTCATGATCAAATTCGTCCTTTTGGATAGAAAACTTGTCCCTCTGAATTGAAAATTCATCTTTTTTGGTAGAAAAGTTCTTGGTGAAAAATTCATCTTTCTTGCTTGAAAATTCAACTGTTTTCTTAAAAGTACGTCTTTTCGGCTTGAAGATTCAACTATTTTTTTAGAAATGCAGCTGCTTGTGGTTGTGATCTAATCTTTTTTGTTTGAAAGTTTGACCATTTGGTAAAAAAATCATTTTTGTAGTGCTTGGTCTAAAATAAATTTATTTTCTTGTGGAAAATTCGACTATTTAGTTAAAAATGACTATTTTTAGGTTAAAGTGTCAACTGTTTCCTGAAAAATTCGATTTTTTAGCTTGAAAACAACTGTTTTGTTGAAAATTATTTATTTTCTTGAGAATGCAATATATTTCGACTTAAAATCTTATGCGTTTCCTATTGAATTTAATATGGTACCCATATACTACTCACGGTGTGCCTGAACGGGAGTTGAATATAATTTTCATGAACGTTTCAGATCTTTGCAGGATCTTTGAGTAGACCATATATAGGGATGTTTTGGACAAAAATGGAAATATTTCGTCGAACTCTGTCAAAATACAACTGATTTAAAGGTTTTTTATACCTTTTTTCACTAATTTCGTAACTAAAGCGGCTTTCAAATACTGTTATCAAAGTTTCGTATCAGCGAATTCCTACATAATAATAATATAATATAATTATATATTAATACATTAATATAATAATAACATAATTTTTTTAAGGTCAAAGAATGGTCTGCTTTCACGAAAATTTCAAAAAATTCTTACAATTTTTTAAAACGAGTTAACAAAACCAGATAAGCGGGAAAAATTTGCTTGAATCAAGTACTTCTAGCGAAAAAACACGTGCATTGACTGCATATGTATTTCTAATTCAAATTTAATTGATACAGTCGCTATATGCGAATGTCGTTTTTACCTGCTTTCTTTTTGGACTCTTTTTGAAAGACTGCAGCTTAATTTCCGTATTTTTTTCGGTTAATTTTTATAAATTCAAAGTATGTCCGTCATCACTTTTTAAAAATTTTAATGTCATTGAATTTTATTTCATCATTATAAATTAGCCTTTATATTGCAGGGCAAGATAAGAAAAACTCTAATAAAGCTGTGAACTTATGGATTTATTTAAATAAGCTTCATATCATCATAAAATTGTGTACAATAATTTGAGAAATGAAATCTTGAGCACTGAAACTTAACTGAAGTTTTTAAATGTATTTGTATATTTTGAAAGAGAAAAAACTTAGATATGAGAAGAGTTGTATTCACAAACAGTCCGCAATAATTGTTCATCATAATTAGAATTCGCTCTTCCAACTTCATGCTTCTCCCTCGTGATTTGGAAGTCATGATGAACGGATTCCATTGCTTGTTCTTTATCGAATCCCAAATAAATATTATCTTCAGACAAATTGTGGATAGAAATAATTTACGAACGTAAACAGACAAGCACATCATTGATTTTTGATCATTTATGTTTATCATTTTTTTTTTGGATCATGCAAGATGATTTGCATTATAACTAAATTCGAGAATTCTCAGTGTTTTCAAATCAAAAAATTCTTAAAAGAAAGAGTACAAACAAACAAAAAGTTTACGAAAATTAAGCTGCAGTCGTTCAAAAACAGTCCGTAAAGAAGGTAGGTAAAAACGACATTTTCGTATAGTAATTGTATCAATTAAATTTCAACTAGAAATAAATGTGCAGTCAATGGACGTGTTTTTTTCGCTAAAAGTACTTGATTTAAAAATAAATTTCCCGCTTACCTGGTTTCGTTAGCTCGTTTTAAAAAACTGTGAGAATTTTTCGAAAATTGCGTAAAACCAGTCAATTTTTTGACCTTAGAAAAATTATATGGCTATTTGAAAATAAAATAGCGACACCGGATAAGCGGGAGAATTTTGTTTAAATAAAGTGCTTTGACCCAACAAATTAATGTAGAGATTCGCTGATACGTAACTTTGATAAAAGTATTTGAAAGCCGCTTTAGCTACGAAATTAGTGAAAAAAGGTATAAAAACCCTTTAAATCAGTTTTATTTTGACAGAGTTCGACGAAATATTTCCATTTTTGTCCAAAACATCCCTATTTATGTTCTACTCAAAGATCCTGCAAAGATCTGAGACGTTCATGAAAATTTTATTCAACTCCCGTTCAGGCACGCCATGTACTAATTGTATTACATTAATTGTATAATTTGTATGAATTATTTTAGGCGTTTTCAAGTTAAATTGAAGAAAAATTTTGGCTCTCAAGAGTGGAGAGTGTTCGTATCCGTGACATCACTCCTTGGTTGGAAAATTAGGGAGTGGAAAAGTTTTCAAAATAGCGAGACACAGTTTTTAAACGACTCTTTAACCGTTCGGTTCTAGCCTCATTATATTACAAAGGTTCAAGGAATTTATATGTTAAGGGTTCTGACACGGGTCGCTGATTAATCTCTTTAACAATTAGCCCAGGTGAAGAGCTTTTTAGAGCCATCGTAAGTAACAGTTCGTACAAAACATACAAACTGGTTGATAATCATATAGACAGATCCATATTCTTTACCTCGATAACACGCACTAAGCAAAGCTCTCCGCTGACAATCTTGATCATACATTTCTTATAAATAATTTTCCCTCACACTTTCTTGTCCTGGCACACAACTTTTTTTTTCCTCCACATCCATACAACTTTTCGTGCAAGATGTTGCGTTTCTGTTTCTCTTGAGTTTCTTTATATCATGTCGCTCTAGTATCTCATGCACACATTCCCACCACTCCCTTCTGGGTCTGCCTCTGGGTACCCTGCCATTCACTTTACCTAAATACACTTTCTTCGCCAAACGTCCTCCAACGATTCTCGCAACATGACCAAACCATCTCAACAAAATTCTTTCGCTTTTATCAATCACATTCTTGTAAACCCAACTCATTACTGACTTTGTCCATTAGCGTTTTACCGCATATATCCTTTTCTTAGTATGTCCGGGTCTCGCTACGATACAGTACAGTGGGTGTAAGTACATAATTATATTAAAATTTTAGCTTTATTTGTCACAAAAATTTCAATCCCTCAATTTCAATTTGAAAAGCGTTTAGTTTTGTGTCAAGTTTAGAAAAATTTAATTTTGAATGTTTCCAATGCATAATAATGTAATTTATAAATTTGCATAGAATAGTAACATTTTTACAACTTACTTCTTGTAAAGCGAAAGTCTGCGGTACCTTATTTGTTATATTTGAATGAAAAAAAACAAACATTTTTGACCTTGAGAATTTTGAAAGGTTTCAATAAAATAAAATTTTTTTTGAAGATTCCTGAGAAAATTTCAATTGATTATTTATTTTTGAAAATTAATATTCAGAGAAAACTAAAAAAGATTTTAAGATATTTCAAAACATTTCCAAAATGATCAAAAAGGAATCTGGAAGATTTTCAGGCAATTTTTTTGATTTTGAAAGATTAAAAAAAAATGTTAGGAAAAATTTGATTTATTTTAAAAGATATTTTAGAAGTTATGAAAAACTTTCAAAAATAATTTTACATTTGAAGAGATTTAAAAAAAATCAAATCAATATGTGGATTTTTGAAGATTTTGAAATAAAATTTTGAAGCTTGTTTAGGATTTTGAAAGGTTTCAAGATATTAAAACAAATTTCTTAAGATTCTTGGAAAAATGTTAAATAATTTGTTATGTTGAACAATTAATTGTTAAAGATTATTTTAAAAGACCTTAAAACATTTCAAAAGATTTTCAAAATTGTTAAAAAAGACTCTAAATGGTTTTAGGGCTATTTTTTCAAGTTTTACAGATTTTTCATAATTTTAGGAATAATTCGCTATTATATTATCGTTATACGTTTAAATAAATAAACTCACACATCAAATTAATACATGTTGTTTGTAGTTTGAATGATATTTAGGAATTTTAGAAGTTTTGAAGAGATTAAAAATAATTTAAAACGTTGAAAGATTTCCAAAAATTTATCAGATATTTTTAAATTTCTTCCAAACTTTTACATTATATTTATATAACCTTAAAAAGCAAATGTCGAGAATTCATCTTTTCCGGTTGAAGATTCAACTTTTTGGTTGAAAATAATTTCTTTTGTTAAGATTTTGATTTGTCATCTGAAATCTTCAACAATCTTTTTGCATTTTTTATAGAATCTTAGGAAAATTATATTTCATTATATTACATTTTTTCAAATAGTAGAAATTGTTTTCAGTAAAGTAGGTAATATTTCCTGTAATTTTCACAATTAAAAAAAAATTACGGATGAATTTTACCTCTTAATCACGACTTTATCATAAAGTCGCAAATTTAATGTGTGTTAATACCCGTCTTAAAAATTGTTGTTAATAATGCACCAAATTTCAGGGTCGCATGGCACATTGATAGAGAATTTCCCATAGTGACCTCTAAATATTTCTTTTTAAATCTGTAATTTCAAAACGGTTCTGTTTCCATGGCCTTAAATTTAAAATTATTCCTGTTTAAAATCTTGAATTCGAAAATGTTAAAGCAACTGGTTTTATACTATTTTATCATTTGAAAAGTGTTCAGCCATTTAGATACAAGCCTGTCTTTTCCCACGTGGCAATTACAACTATCTTTGAATTGAAATTAACACTTAATCACAGTATCAGTAAGGCACAACTTGACCTAACGATTTTCCTATCGTCAATACTTCCTGAATGATAAGTGCCAGTCTCAGAGAGATCAGTTAGTTTATCCTCGCAGCGGTTGTTCGAAAACATCGTGGGTTGGGTATTTATTAGATTTCCATGTGTTGGGTAGCTGCGTTTAATGATACTCATTACTCGACTCATTACTATCGGTGAGTCCTGTTATTTGATAAATGAATTAAAATATTTTAAGTTTACTAAAAAACAAACACGTGCGCTACGCCCGCGATTATTATTTTCCTCACGTAATTTTTGAATTAAAATATAAAATTAGTATTGATACAACATTTGTGTAATTCGTAGTATTTATTTAAAAATAATAGAAAAAGAAGGACAATATTTTTAATAATCGATGCAAATTAATATCATAACTTCATAATTATTATATATAATATTCTTATACAATATATAGAAAATTAAATCGTTGCTTTCTTTTAATCAAATATAACCAATTTCTGATGAAAAATATCGAAAAATATTAATATAACCTATTGCTGTTCAAATATTGTAAATATTCTTCAAAATATCATTCTTTTCTATCACAGTAGCAATTTTAGACTGAAAACACTAGTATAACATAACAACAGATTGTTTGAGATTATAAATGTTCTTTTAAACCTAGCTTTTGTTTGTTTAAAATCACTGATTTCCGATAAAGAATGTTAACATACCTACCATTGTTAAAAAATGTAAATCTTCTTCAAAACGTGATTTTTTAAAAATTAAAAATACCAATTATCGACAAAAAACACTAAAATAATGTAATGTAATGTAATGACAAACAATAATCCAAGTCGCCGTGCCGCCCCTAAAAATTTACCGCTCTAAGCCATGGCTTTTTGTCTCTAGGGTACGTACGGCATTGCGTAAATAATTTATTTGTGTAGTTTGTGAACTATATAGGTTAATTTAAATACTGAAAATGTAGCTTTTAATTTTAATCGAGTTTATAAAAAACATATTTTTCATAGCTAAGCCAACGTACAAAATTTACACACCTTTTTTCATTGATTGTTATTATTGAATATATTATTTAGACAACCTTGCATTTCTCATAAGCCTTAAGTGTGCAGACTTTTTATTTTAAAAGGCGAAAAAACTATAGGTGCGTGCAATAATTAATACGGGTTTCTCGATAACAGCAGTTTCGAGATAGTTTCGAGCCATTAATCAAAAATGGTGCCATGGGCTTTTTAATAATTGGAATTTACTCTCTAAATCCGAATTAGTAGAAATTTTATTAATGCAATTAGTAGCATTGTATCTGAATGTTAAATTAGTAATTTTATCAGTTTATACTAAACTAAATGGTGGGATAGATGTTACTAAATGAATTAGTAAGGGTATTCTACTAATCTGCTTAATAGTGCCGACTTACTAATTCAATGAGTAGCAATTAATTATATTTTAAGTTTATATAGTTATATTGATAATAATTGTGTATGAACGATGCAATATTTAAAACTGAAACGGTATTGGGATCCGCTGCGCTGCAATACACCATCTATTTTTTCAGTGCGGCCAAAATGTGAACTCGTGAAATCAGGTAGAATAACAGCGTACTCAGAAATTAAAATATTAAAATTATTATCATTGTATAAAATCTTTGATAGAAAATAAAGTCAGATATTTATTAAAATTTTAATCATTTGTTCAAAGTAAAAAAAAAATGGGTTGTCATAAAATCATTGTATCGATGATTTTTAAGCCTTTTTCATGTTTCAAACCTATCACTTTTGAGGCAGCGACAAAAAATATTATTTAACCTAAATTTTAAACAGAATTAAAAACTCCTTTGTCTTCAAAAAAGCCTTTTTTGATATACCGTATTGGTAAACTTCTGTTAAGTTAAAGTAAAAGTATCTGCATAGTTTAAAGCGCGAGAATTTTAATTTAGTTTATTAAATTTTTTCAACTTGAAATTGAACTATTATGTTTGATAATTGATTGTTTTAGTTAAAAATTCAATTATTCATATTTTATTTGCTTGAAAATTCAACAGCTCGTTTGCAATTGTTTCTCTCCCTTGACGACTGAAAAATGTTTTCAAGTATAACAACTTGACTTTAAGTATAACTACTTGACTTTTCGTTTAGAATTAATCTTTGTTGGAATACAAATTTAATTTTGTAAGTTGAAAGTTAAACTCTTTTGTAAAAACATTAATTTATGTTGGTTCAAGATTCTTCATTTCTATTAAAAATTTATCTCTTTGGTTGAAAAGTGAGCTATTTTGTTCAAAATTGGTTTTTTCTTTAACAGAAAATTAATTTTTTTTTAACTGAAAATATAATTATTTCAATTGAATATTCTAACATTGCAGTTAAAAATTCATCCCTTTAGTTGAACATAATAAAAAATTTAAAATTGTACCATCCAATTTCAGGTTGAAAAATGACCATGTTTAGTTTTTTAATTTTTCATTCGAAAAGTGGAACTGAAAAATTAATTTTTATGTTGAAAACTGATATTTTTTGTTAAAAAATCAAACATTTCGTTAAAAATTCATGTATATCGTTGAAAAATCGTCAAATTTTTATTTGACTTAAAATTGATCAACTCCAGTTGAAGATTCATCTAATCCAGTAAAAGACTCATCATTTTATTAAAAAATGTATTACTTTGGCTGAAAATTTGTTTGTCTGTTTTTGTAGAAAATTTTTCTGCTAAAAATTAATTTTTTTCACTAAAAATGAAACTATTTGGTTAAAAATTTGTCATTTTCAGTTGAAACTTCATCTCCTTCCTGCAGAAAACGTATTTTTTGGTAAAAAAATATTCTTTATATTTAAAAATTAACCTTCTTGTTTGAAACTTTATCTTTTTGGTTGAAAATTTAAGTATTCAACATTTGAGTTGAAAATTCATATTTTAGATTGAAGATGAGAATTCATCTATTTCAGTTAAAGATTCATGATTTTAGTTTAAAGCTTGTTGTTTTGTTCTGAAAAAATTAATTTATTAACTGAAAACTTAACTATACAATTTTTGGTTGAAAACTGATATTTTTTAGTTCCAAATTCAACCATGTGGTTAAAAATTCACCTATCTTGTTTAAAATGGAATATTGTTACTATGAACTTTAGGAATTTGAAACGGTTCTAAATTGAATTTAATACAGGACCCACATTAATTTGACCTAAATATGCACTGAGCTTTAAGTATAAGAAGATAAAATATACATTTCTTTGAATTATTATTTAAATTCATAGATTGATGTATTTTGATAAAATTCTCTTCATTGTAAAATAAGTTTTTTAATTTACATGAAACTAACGTTTAAAATAGTAACCAGCAATACATTTACCAATTCATTTAGTAGTAGCATTACAAATTCCTTGAGTAGATATAGTTACTAATTAATTTAGTCAGTTATTCTTACTCATTGAAATAGTAGATTTTTACTAATTACTAGTAAAGGAATCGGCACTATTTGAATTAGTAGGAACTACTATCTATTAGTAGTTTTCTACTAATTCAGATTTAGAGAGTATTTTATCCCTTGACGGTCACACGGACTTTCCGATTCTTTCCGATTGCCTACGTTTTTTCTTTAATTATTTTTTTTCGAATAGTTAAATTATCACCGAGGCTTTGGAGATATTTTCTTCCTATTTTGTATTGTTTCCACATCATTCATAATTTTTTTTCAGCAAAAAATATCTGAAGGTGCATTTGGATGTGTGATCATTAGGGGTTCAAATAGCAGATAAATGTTATTTATGAGATATGAATCTGTACAAAACATTTAAAACAGTTAAGGTTGAAATACACTGTTATTAAAACTTTGTAACCAATTATGCGACATGTAATCATAGAAATTTTATGCCTGGGGTAGAATACTCTCGAACGCAGGAGCATTTACATTTGACGACGACAGTTAAGGACTGATCGTAGAAAGCCTTTGTCAGTCTTGAATGTTAACACGTTGTTATTTTCGCGACAACCAATCACATCTGACACGTAGGTTGATATGAGGTTTGACAGCCAATTGAAGGCGCGGATGTGAAATTATTTACAGTCGCGTCATAACCGTAATAACGATCCAAACCGCGCTTATGTAATTGACAATTAGTGTAGATGATTGAAGAAATAATAAAGATTCTTTTTGCATCATTCACTTATTATGACAACGTAAATCGGAAGCAATTTCATCTACAAATTTCGAATTTGTCTCTTTAGTACCTCGTATCTCTTCCTTTAAAAATGCAATTTATCACAACCTTTATTATTAAATGCGTTTTCTTAAATTATGTTTGTGTCAAGGTTTATATGGGAAATTAATACTATAAGAGGGCATTCAAAAAATACGCCCCACTGGCAAGGGGGGAGGGAATTTTGTGACTATGTGTATCGATGGAGAGGGGAAGGGTAGCGCAGAATGTGGCATAATTAAAAAATTTAAATGTCTCTCTTGGTTAAAAACTTGTCTTTTGGGGTATAAAAGTTCATGGTTGAAATGTCATCTTTCTCGGTTGGAAATTAAAATATTTGATCAAAAATTCAACTAATTTCTTGGAAATCCCTTTTTTTTGCTGTAAAGTTCAATTATTTGGTTTTAAATGCACCTTTTCGATTGAAATTAATTTGAGTGTTTGTTGGAAATTCAACTATTTGGTCTATTAAAGAGCTTTATATCGAGTTCAATATGAAACATATACATTAATTTTATTAAAAAATTTATTCACCAAGTATTCTCTTATTTTCGTGTAAGATCACCCCATTTCCCCCGTTTTGAGAGCATTTTGGGCTCTGAAGTCTGTTAAAATATTATATTTTTTTCTATTTTATTTGAGGCGGTCATCAGAAGAAATCGAAGAACAAATTTTGACTTAAAATGGGAGGGGGGTGTTTGTATTTATGACGTCACCCTGGGGCACAGTGGGGCGAAATGAAAAACGATGTTCAAAATAACCTGTAGGTCACAATTCTTCATCGATTTTCAATTTTTTTTTCAAAAATTCAGCATTAAATTCTCAATCAATCTGTCAAGGGCGATTTTTAAATTTTTATACAGCTGCAAATAGCGAAAAAAATGTTGATGTAAAAATTTTTTATTTTCATTCCTCTGTGCAAATTTTTGTCAAGAGCAACAGGCTTCAGGTTTGATGCACGGGGGTCGGCGGAAGAAAAAAAATTTGTTGACATGTCAAGTTATTTGTTGTAAACAAATATTTGCAACAA
>CAKNWW010058307.1:0-13073 GCA_932074435.1 Andricus kollari
TCAAGAAAGGGCGAGAGAGAGTTTGCTTGTCAGTTGGATCTCCGCTTATGATGTAAAACACCGACGAGGTTTTACCGGATGATAGGTCGAATAAACTCGTAAGTAATTCGACAATGAGTCCTTTCGCGAACGTTAACACCGCGGACTTTATTCGGCTACTTTATTCGACTTAATCGGAGGGTTTCTTCGGTCCCAATGATGAAGAAGCCGCTACTTTGTCAAAACTATTCGTTATCCGTGGACCGAAGTGAACAGTTTGACTGCCGAGAAAGTAAGACAATTGACAAGGGTTGCGCGTGGGTTTATATACACCTTGGAGTTCGCAAATGTCACGTACTTGTGACAAAAGTGGGTAAAGGCACGTACTTGCGACTAAAGTGAGTAAAGTCACGTACTTGCGACAAAATTGGGTAAAGGCACGTATTTCTGTAATTCTAGTTTTAAATCATTATTTTCCAAAGAGTTTTAGGTTACCCGAATCAAGCATATTTATGTTCCGTCCACCGAGACTTTCGGTGATCAGATGTCTGTTCTCTAGATCAGCAAGAAGTTATTTGATACGCACGAATTTCCTTATTGAATGTCGGACGATTCATGCTGGTGACTCATGCTGTGATCGCGTATCTCAACTCTCGACCTTTCAGGAGTTTGGATTTTAAACGTTAGCTTAGCTATAGGCGATATCTCTAGTCAGACACTTTCGGTTACAATATTGTCTGACTATTTACATGTTTCTTCACTAAGTGGGTTATAAGTTAATAGTAACCTGTAGTATGACATTATATATCGGTAACTTATTACTTTAATTTAGTCATACGTGTGTATTCATGTTCCGTATAATTAGTTTTGACTTTATTATTGTTTATGTTTCAGATTATTAGAAATATGTATACATTCGTATGTTATTAAATATACTTAATTATATATTAGCGGCAGAGTCTGCAATTACAATCTCTTATTAACCAAACATATGCTTACCTGTCGGTATTCTCTGAGTCATTATCCTTTCATGATAATATACTTTATGTATCTTATGATTTCTATCTCATGGTAATATACTTTATGTATCTTATGATTTCTATCTTACCGACCGTAGTGCAGTTACCATAGATAGGTTCAAACTCAGAGAATATCGTTAATGATATTACTTGTAGTTGATGGATTTGGCCTGAAAGATTTGCGATATGGTAGGTTGCGTCTAGCTAGGCGTTACATCAAAATTTGTAAAATTTCGGGATGTAACAATAATTCAAAAATTCAAAATGGCGGATCCAATATGGCGGACGAACATTGTAAAAGGAAACCGATTTGACTAAAGAATGCTACTCGGGTTTTTTTTCGGTAGCTGATTAATAATCCAGGGTCAAAGTTAAAAAATTAAAAATGGCGGTTCCAATATGGCGGACCACAATTATAGAACAAAATTTATTTGACATAAAATAGCCTATCGGTGGGTTTGCAGGTGGTTGATTTGAAATCCAAAGTCAAAATTCCAGAATTTAAAAAAGCCTAATTGGATCCGCCATTTTTGATTTTTTAATTTTAACCCTGGATTTGAAATGAGCGACCCGAAAAACCACCTTATAGCAAATTTTAGTCAAATCGATTTCATTTTACAATGTTGTTCCGCCATATTCGATCCGTTATTTTTAATTTTTTAATTCTGGCCCTGGATTTAAAATCAGAGACCCATAACAAAAAACCGAGTAGCATTCTTTAGTCAAATCGGTTTCCTTTTACAATTTTCGTCCACCATATTGGATCCGCCATTTTGAATTTTTGAATTGTGACTCTAGATTTGAAATCAGCGACCCGAAAAACACCCTTGTAGCAAATTTTAGTCAAATCGGGTTCCTTTTACAATTTTGGTCCGCCATATTGGATCCGAAATTTTTAATTTTTTAATTTTGACCTTGGATGTGTAATCAGCGACCTGAAAACCCAACTTTTAGCAAATTTTAGTCAAATCGGTTTCATTTTACAATTTTAGTCTGCCATATTGACTCCGCCATTTTGGATTTTATCTTACAACGATTTACATATCATATTCGGATTGAGCATGTAAAAATCTATATAAAAACATGTATAGCATCCCTCTAGGGCATTCCGATCCAAAGTTCTACGATTTTGAGACAAAATTTCAAAAAAGGTCCACTGTTCGGCGACTAGGGCTGCCGCGTGGCAGTAGTTTGCCGACCACTGCGCAGATAACTGAAACTATCATACACAACAATCTTCCCTCCATAGAACAACTCAACCGAAAGGAACTAAACAAATGTTTTGTTCGCACTTTCACGCTGAAAAAAGTGCTGGACCTGTACGACGAGAACGCTTTCATCTTTTTTTAAAAGCATGTCTCCACTTGGTGAAGAGAAAGAACTAACAATATCTAACAGGCCAAAAAAGCTTAGTCTTTGTTAATTAACTGCTGCCTGCGGTGGACATTAACAGCATAAGAAGGCAAGTATACCATCCATTCGCCTCAAGTGTTGAACTTCCAGATGCTCTGGCTGTAAAGGAGATTGCTGAGGTTTTAGGCGGAGATGATGTGACTGACGGAATTGACGTCATCGTGAATGTTCAGAAGGTAGAGTAGCGCCCAATTTTGGTACCACAAAGACCAGATACGAAAAAAACAACACCGAAATATCAGAAAGTCTTCAGCATCTCCAAGGGAACCTCGAACGTGCCCTATTCAAATTTGAAGGTGTAAAACGGACTAAAGGCACTTTCGGTCTGAACTTACGGTCACAAAGGCCTTACTGGCACCGGTGGGCTACCTTAAGACCCATGTTTTGCCATTATACCTGATTGAACACCTATCTATCACACAGATACAGATGCTTGTATACTGCGCAGCAGTTGCCACAGTCAACACCCTAGGATTAAAATCTAGACCTCAGAGCAATAACACCGCATGTCAGAGAGGTAGAAATTATCCGCCATGGAAGAGGAGAATTGAAGACGAAATCCACAAAATGAGATGCGAGCTGGGCAGGCTAACACAATGTAGGTGAGGTAACAGAGCTCAGAAGCTGACTCTTCATGTGTTGGACATCCTTCGTCCTCAACATCACAACCTCCTATGCATCCGGTATATTAAAGAAAGCGAAAATCTGGCGAGCATCTAGCCCGGACATGGTGCACAACTTTTCGTACAAGTACCTTAAGTGTGCACACGTTAATTGGCCCTCTTTCATGGCAGAATGCGTCACATACATGCTTTAAAAAAACCCCGACGCCCATAAATCCAACGGTCTTCCGACCGATTGTCTGCCTTTCAACTCTGTACACATTCTTACAGAGAAGCAAAAGGGATGCTGTCACGACTCTCGGAGATGCAAGGACTTGGTTTCTGAGTCAGACAATGACCTTCTGGGGTACGAGACTGAAGTACTTTGATCGTGGTATACCGAAGATTTCGAAACTTTGCGCATTACGATTGGTATTTTTCAGGGTGACTCCTTCAGTGCTCTATGGTTCTGGTTAGCAATGTACTCACTTAACAGGTCCCTTTATAAGACGTCCTATGGGTACAGCGTAAAGAAAGGCAGGATGGGATACAAACTTACCCACCTGCTTTATATTTATGACCTGAATGTGTATGCCAGCTCGAGGGACAAACTACACATCCATATGTGATTCGGGCTAGACAAGTGCAACAAAATGCACTTCAAACGGGGAGTGTTGATCGCGGGTTTGGGGCTTGACAAATAGCCGCTCATTGACACAATAACGAAGGATGAGTCGTAAAAATAGCTAGGCATCCTACCGTTGATGGGACTCTTCCACAGTGCTGTTAAGAAAAGCCTTACGACCATCTCTGTCAAGCGTCTGGAAGCTATATTAAAAATTAGCATCAATTCGGTCAACAATATCAAAGCCGTTAACACCTACGCGATTCCGCTCCTCACCTACTCTTTCAGGATCATCAAGTGGTCTAACAACCACCTGAAAAATTTGAACAGAACCATCCGCGTGCATATGACGAAACATCGAATGCACCACACAAATTCGTCATGTAAATGGATATTCCAACCAAATTGTTGAGAAGGCAGAGGCGTGTTGGATACCCGTCAATTGTGTGCATTGCAGATCACACAACTGAACGCATATTTCAATAGCCAACGGGTCAATCCACTTTACAACGCCGTCTGTGAAGACGGTAAGAATTACATGCCTCTGAATCTCGCTGATTCGATTGACACGAAAATCCATGTTACCCCTCTTCAGCAGATTGCACGAGAATGGAGACGAAAATCATTACACGGACACTATCCAAATGTACAAGGTCAACCTAACGTGTGTACTGAGGCAGCCTACCTTTGACTACGAGGTAATTAGCACAAGAAATGATCTAAAGCGTACACTTCACTTACATGTGGAAGATGGGTGCTGGTTATGAGGTGATGTCAATGAATCCATCGAGTACATCATTGATACCTGCAGAAACTTAGTTAGTAAAGGGTCGTCTGTGGGTGTTTTTTTAACTTGAGACATCGAGAAATATTAAAAAATACGCATACTATGAAAAAATATCCGTAATCAAAACTTTTTTATTTTTGAGGGGAAAAGAGACTTTGAATAAATTTACCCCCCCCCCCGGCTCCGAGGGTGGGGCAAATTTATTCAAAGTCACTTTTCCCCCTCGAAAAGAAAAAGTTTTTATTACGGATATTTTTTTCATAGGATGCGTATTTTTTTAGATATTTCGATGTCTCAAGTTGAAGAAAACAAGCAGTATATTACGTATCGCTTTATAAGACGATTTTTGGACCCTTCCTCCCCCCGAGTAAAACATCCATAAGAATAGACAATGGGCACACCCCTCCCCCTGCCCATAATTGTTAAATAAACTTTCAGTAATATTTGTTTTCACAATCAGTACAACGTTTTCTATATGTGCAAAAAGGATTGCCAATTTTTTATGTTTTTAATTTTCGATAAAAAATAACAATGTACAATAATTTCTGACCCCATAGAAAAGTAATATGTAATTTTTTTTTGTAATGAACGATTCATCATGATAAAATACCTCAACTTTTACACATACCTCAAAAACCGATTTCAAAATATAATTTGTTGTCACTCCTCGCCACCCTCTTATGTTATTTTAGTTTAAAAAAAGTATTGCATTTAAAAAACGTAACGTACTGTTCCCTTCCTCCCCCTTAAAGCGTTACGTAATATATAGACTACACCTAACGAGAATTCTCCCAGAAACAATGATATCGCAGGGATGATGCACCAGCAGATAACCTTGAACCTGAATCTACTGCAGGAATGGATGCCCATTTACAAGTACGTTTCAGCGGCTGTCCTCGAAAACGAGAACTATCGTCTATGCTGAGATCGGACTATCTATCGGACTATTATGTTAAGCGGTTAGGTGCTCGTAATGCCCGCAGAAGTCCGAGGTATGATTCCTGAGCCGGTACCTCTGGAAATTTTTCTATCTACTTTTACCAGGGTTCAATTGTTTTGGATATCAACTTAACTTTGATAATCGAATTGATATTCCCAACATACAGAAACAATCATTATCTTGATTTAAAAAAAAATGAAATTATTGCAGTTTGTTCGTTTACTTCTCAGTTATTAACGTAATTTCCCTTATCAATTTTTCTGCGTAACCTTTACCTTAGATCCTATCTTTTCCAGAATGTTTTCTGAAGTCGGAATAAAAATGATTTAAAATCCTCAATTTAATCAAAATTTTTATGCGTTATTGCATAAATGTATGTCCCTTAGTTATAAATTTACTTACACCCTACTTAAAAGAATTTCAGGAATCCTCACAAATGTTCAGCAGATCAGGCGATTTCTGATCATCCTGACCGTTCCGGATGAGTCTATTTCTTAGATATTTTAATTCGCTGCCTATCAGGTGGTTCAACGGTTAGAACCGCAGATAGATCAACTGAAAGGGATTAACAATTTAAAAAATTTTTTTCCAATGTTGCATATACAGGGTGTCCCAGACTCAAGTGTCCGGACTTATATAGCTATATTAACCCTCTGGCACTGGCGCGTACTAGATGAAGTAGATCGCCGGCGGGCGGTATGGAGTGCCGCCCACACGGAATCGACAACTTGTTCCATAATAGGGGTGTAAAGAGCATAATGGAAGCAGGGAGGAGTATGGGGACATATTCTGATAGTTGCTTGAAAGATACCTAAGCACGTTTTAGCGGTACTTTGGCACACTAGAGAATTTCTTGGACGTGCTAGTTTACAAAAGATCTGATAACACATTAGGACACGAAGTTTACAGGAAAGCCAATTCCCTTGTATATAGAGCTGTATCCATAACAGATAAAGATAACTTAGAAAGGGAATTACAAAATATTAAACAAATCCTAATACAAAACGATTACACAAACAAAAAAATTGAGAAAGCAATAAGAAAATACATTCAAAAAAACAAGTGAACACAACCCCTAAAGAAAGAGAGAGAAAAACTACTACCATCTTACCCTACATTCAAGGTATCACAGAACATATAGGAAGAATTTTTAACAAACACAACATACAAACCATATTTAAACCACCTGCGTAAATAGGACAACTTCTGAACAACCCTAAACATAAAAAGGCACACCTCTCAGAGATCCGGGAGCATATAAAATCCCTTGTTCTTGTGGCAGAGTCTATATTGGAGAAACCGGGAGGGCGGTGAGCCAACGTGTAAAGGAACTTGAGAGTAAAGTCAGGCTAAAACATTTCATGCAATCAGCACTAGCTGACCATCATATTAAAACAGGACATAGCATTTTATTTAACAAAATAACCGCCATCGCAAAAAGGTACAATATTTTTCCAAGAAAATTTAGAGCAGCAATCGAAATCTTAAAACACCTTGATAATATCAATAGGGACAATGGATATATTACCAATCCGATTTGGCTTTCCGTCCACCCGGGTTTTTTAAAAAGACTTGATTGGTCAGTCAAGTTTGAGCAGTCTCCAACATGGGGCGCTCTGGCCAATCATGGGCATCGTAGAGAATATATATAAGAACAAAATAACCTGAAACTTCAGTTTCAGGTCAGCCCTGAAGAAGTGAACTGCAATATTCACGAAACGTCGGCAAGATTCGCAGTTTTTGAACACGATTGAAACCCGAAGAAGCTTTAAATTTAAATTTATCATAATCTAAGTATTTCAAAATAAAAATAAAAAAAGAAAGGTGTATCTTCTGAACATAACCTCAATTTTTTTTAGATTTGCAAACAATTTTTAACTCTATTTTCTATTTCTTTCGATTAAATTTTGTTCCGTAAGGAACTTTGTTGGTGACTTAACCATATATTTCAATCGTCAAAAATTGTTTAGCCGTTTTCGAAGAAAATCTCTTTTTTCATTTACTTTCCCGCTCCATAACTTTCCCAAAAATAAAGTTTCATGGGTGCGGGGCAATTTTTGCACGTTTACTCCCCTAACCTCTTTTCTATATCATGTTGAACTGCATTATATTTAATATAAATTATATTAATTTCTGTACCTTCGCCCGGAACTACTTATTCAGATATTGCAAAATAAAATACAAATTTGAGTCTTTATAATTATTTTTTATTATTTTATTACTTATTATTAAAGTTAGTTCCACAAATGATTTGTTTATAATAACTTCTGCATTATAATTCATGCTGTCAACTTTGTCAACTTGTCACTTGACTATTTTTACTCTGTCCTGAAGTCATCTTGAAGTTATAATATATTTATGCTTTCACGAGTTACTAATGTTACTTAATATTGTCAATATTCCGAAGTATATCTGAAGTGTGTTCGGAAAGAAGTGTGGTCCGAATGACATTTTGTTTATAATGAGTTGCTCATGTTCAGCACGCTTCTAAGAAGTGTGCAAAAATAACTTTTGTACTTGAAAGCTTCAAGTGAAAGCCCTATTAGTAAAAAACAAGGATTCGATTTAAACCATCAATCCATCGGAGCTCAAACAGGTAAAAGGGTGCAATACTTCGCACGCAGTCAGTGAAAAATTGCTCAACGTTTATCAGTCTAAAGGGTCAGCAAGGGTGGGAACCCTTCCAAAGAAGTTGACTCTACACAGGATGATGGAAGGTATTGATGTTAGAGAACTCATACGAGAATTTTTTTACGCAGTGCACAAGCTTCAATAAATTAACGTTAATATCAATGAAGACTTGTTAACGATCATCTTACTATACAGCTTGCCATCAAGCTTCGAAAACTTCAGGTGTGCAATAGAATCACCTACTGATCTCCCTAAGCCAGAGTCTTTGAAAATCAAAATAATGGAAGAAAGTGACGCGAGAAAATCGAAGCAAAATGATGTCTCTCCTCTAATGTAATGATGGCAAGTAGCAGCAAAAGTGAAAATGCTTAGAAATTCAGGAATAAGGGGAAAAAGGATGACTACGGCAATCAAGAAAACAAGTCTTTTCCCTTCAAGTGTCACACCAAATTGATGACTGCACTGCGAAGTTTGGTAATTCGTCAGAAAAGGCAGGTAACGTGTAGGAAATAGGTTTTCTTGCTACTGTCATCAACGAAGAGTCAGCATTTAAAGATAAAACGTAATAGTATCTACTTTTTGGATAGTTAGTGCACTCTGGAAGAGCCTCTGCGGCGCGTACGGTGAACAATAGCCTAGCAAGGGAGTTGTTCATCTCCGGATAGTCGTGGGACTGGTACAGCTAGAGTAGAACCTTAAACTGTAGATCCCCCTCCCACCAGCAAGTAAGTGTATGGGGTGTGTGTCAAGGAATAGGCAATAGATACAAGAAAAATGTAAACCCTTAGGGGACACATTAAAAGCTTCCATTCCAAGAAGGTAATGTTCAGAAAGAATGAGGCTGTGATTCAAGACAAGTGTGAAAAAGTGCTTTTCAAGAGGATCGACGGTTGGTACTACATTCAAGAGAATTCAGAAATCTTAAATGTACTATTCCGAAAAAATGAATCTTCAAAATTGGAGTTATGACAGAAAATACTTGGATACTGAAAGGAGAGTGATTTGAAGAAATTTTTGACTTATACATGCTTAGCACAACTCGCACGCAATCTGATGATGGTGCGAGATATATGATGACATTCCGTTGATGATGCTTCTCAATGGAGCACTGTGAAGTTCATGAAATCGAAGAGTACAGCACTAGATGCTTTTAAATCTTACCAGAATCTGGTAGAAAATCAAACAGGTAAGAAGATAAAATGCCTTCAGTCAGATAACGGGAAAGAGATTCTGAATTCAGAATTGAACGAGCATCTAGAAAAGTGCCGTATCACTCAAAGACTGACTGATCCTCATACACCGCAACAGAACGGTTAAGTGGAAAGAAAGAACCAAACCCTAGTCGCGATGGAAAGATGTTTCTCGTGAGAATGTAGTATTTCGCGATATTTTTTCGCAGAGGCTGTGGCAACGACAAATTATCTGAGTTACAGGTACTCTTCTACGAATCCATGTGGGGAAATACCATTCGAAATATGGTATGGCTAATTACCAAGTATCAAGCGCTTGAAGACTTTTTGAAGCAAAGGTCACTGCCTAGATAAGACACCTGGAAAGGACAAGCAAAGCACATGTGACTGCATATTCTTGGAATACTCAGAAGAATCCAAAAGCGACAGAGTTTGGTTGATGGCTGAAAGAAAAGTTGAAGTTATGAGGGATGTGATCTTCCTCAACGAATTTATGCCGATGCAGAAATGCGAAGAATTTGTTTCGGGCGAAGATGTTAACAGAAGCCAAGAGGATAAATGTAAAGGGGAAGAGAAATTTCTACAAAGAGAATGAATGGGTTGAAGTAGAATACCCTAGTATCCTATTAAGAGAAGACATTGCAGTAAATGAAACCAACGAAGTACATCACTAAGTAAATGATGTTTTTTATGACAGCGCAGAAGATGATTTCATGGGATTTGGTGCAGCTGAAAACCGAGATAAACCTTAAAGAAGAAGAGGTCGGGTCGTCCTCGAATGAACAGAACAAGAAAGCATGGTAGACCTGCCAAGATCTACAACACGTACAATGCTGATATAGCTCTTCATAAAAAACATATAGAATATGCTAACATTGCTGAAATTTGCTTGTAAGAAGCCCTCAGTGGAAGCGATGATGAAGAGTGGAAAAGTGCAATACAAATTTAATTTGAAGCACTTATCAAAAACGGCACCTAGGTGATAGCTGATCGGCCAGAACAACGAACTGTAGTGCCTGCGATAGATATCAATGACACTTTTATATGTGTATATGTGCCCGAACTTCTTGAAAAACTTTTGCGAAGTCTCTCAAAAAAGGAGGATTTTCATGTTATCGAAAAAGGAACAACTTCAAGAATTCTAGTGGAACTCCACAAGGGAAATAAAGTCTGTTCAATGAAAAGGGCGATATGTGGCCGTAAATAGGCTGGGAGGCAGTGCCACAAAAAACTCAGTACACAGTTGAAAAGTATTGACCTGAAGCCTTTAAGAACAGACATGTCTGGCGCAATTTGATTTTGAGTGATTTAAATTCGGGGACGCCCATTCTGCAGTGGCTGGTATTAGGACGCAGGCTGCCGCGAGAAACTGCTAATTGACAGGTGCGTCTGCAAAGATCCTGCATTCCGTCACCGCTGCCTGTAGATGGCCTGGATTGATTATCGGAACGCTTTCGATTCAATATTGCATAGAGGGAATGTACCGATTGATATGCAAACTCATCTGCATATACATCTTAGGCGTTGCGATGTCGAGGGCCGGAAGCTTGTTCTTCGCCCATGGAACCACCCCAGACGAGTATAGTATAATTGGGACGGCAAGCATCTTCAACATAAACAGATTGGAAGACCAAATCTTTCGAAGGAGACGCTTGTATCTGCCTTAGATAGCCTCCTTCACTGATGTTGTACCCTAAATGCGGCTTTCAGGTACGCCTAGGTATAGATAGGTCATTCCAGCATCAGGGTGTCTAATAACACTCATATCCACAAGCTTTGGCTCGTCGGGATCGCCAGCAGTTCGTCCTCGCTTCAGATGAATCTTCGCACACTTGCCCAACCCAACGTCTATAACATATATATAATAGATATATACCGGGATATCCTCGTGTAGACTATTTAGGAAAATCCAATTCTTCACAAAAATGCCTTCGACATATCGGGCTATGACCGCCTTAAGCCTGAGAAAAAAAAGGAGCTGCCTCAGTTTTTTTATAACAATGAAAGATATATGCGGCATTTTGACAGGTGCCGATTCTGTGGATATATCAACGAATCCATCGAGCACATTATTCATGCTTGTCGCGTAATGGCTCAGAGAGGTCACGCACATACACAATGACGTGACAAGTATTATACCACAACTTGTCCTAAACCTAGGACTCTTGACAGAATGGATGCCTTTCTATAGATACATTCCAGTGCCTGTTTTAGAAGACGAAGATTACATCTTATATTGGAACGTTACTATCCAGACGGATCATTATATCCGATCCAATCGACCCGATATCGTGATGCGTGAGAAGAAACGCGGAAGTGTGTATATTATCGACATTGCTTTTCCACTTAACCGGACTTTTCAGGCAACCTATACAACCAAGATCCATAAGTATAACGAACCAAGGCATGAAATAAAGACAGTATGGAGGAATGATAAACATGCATCCATTCATCCTATTTTGATTTCGGCTACAGGAGATGTGCATCCAAGATGCATTGAACGTCCCGAACATCTAGGAGTTAGCAGGGTACTGGCAGCAGCTCAAAAAGCGGTTTCAGTAAACACCTGTCACATTGTAGGACACTTCCGAAACCATCTGAAAATAGGGGTCCGAAACCCTATGGAGTCACAGATGGTATCTCTAAAAAAGCATCCAGAGGCGTCTGATGCCACCTTCAACGCGTTCGGCTGTTGTGTAAGGACAACAGCTGCAAAAGATTAACTTCAAACTACACCATGCTCCTAATTTTCTGTCTACTAGAACATCGTCGCAAGAGATTTCAGACATCGCGTTTATTTAATTCGTAACATCTTGAACTCATCCGGCACTTGCTTTATTCCGTGGCTGCGGACGAAAAAAACAGGGACAAAAACTGGAGAAAAAGTTGAAATAACGTAATAATGAATAAATAACAATAATAATCTACCAGACCAAAAACGCTTAATACTTAGCAACAAAATTCTTTCTGTTATTGAAATGGCTACCACCAAATTGGAAGTAGAACAGCAGTTTCCTGTTCAAGAATTCCTTCTGGAAGATATGGATAACGCAAAGCTGATTAAAGCTGAAGGAGTAGGCGCTATGTATAAGGAAGATCAAGTACCGGATCCACTAGAATCACATCCGGTATGAATTGTTGATGTAAACAGCAAAATCCCAGAACAACTGCAGCACCTTGGAAGGAAGTTTTGTCGCGCTACTAGAGTTCAGAGATGTCGAACTAACACAAAGGCATTCTCTGCCATAGATGTACATTTAAACGCAGAACTGAGTTACAGGTGCAAACTCAGGTGTATTGTACAGATGTGGCTGCCGTTAAAAAAAAAAAAAGATCGCCAGTGGCGGAGCCAGGGAGGGGGTGGGGGGCGAACAACCCCCCCCCCCCCCCGAAATTTTCAAACCCTGTGTACTCAAAAGTTACGTTTTAGTTTCAATAACGGTATGATTTCCAATGCTCTGACCGCTTTGGCATTAATGACTCACGCCAGAGCGGTCGGAAACTATACCTGCGGAAATAAACTAATTGTAAGACCACACGGGGAGCGCTACTATATGATTCTAGAACACCAAGGATTAAAGTACATATTTATTGCATGGTCTATTGATCCTTATTTGAGGACAGCTGCCTGGCAACAGAATCTTTAAAGTAATTAGATACTAATTTATTAAAAGTTCATTTTATTGGTAAAAGATTCAACTGTTTTATTGGAAATTCGTTTTTTGGCTTAAAAATTCAACAATTTGACTGCAATTTATTTCTTGACTGGAAAGTTTCTTTTTGGTTTAAAATTCAACTATTTTGTTGAATTACTTTTTGTTTGAAAATTCACATTCTTAATTTGAAAATTCAACTGTTTCATAGAGCTGTTTCAAGTTCTTTACCTA